>JACXGI010004221.1:0-26453 GCA_016801175.1 Esox masquinongy
TGGTGATGATCAGGATGCCACAGTGGAGTTGGGGCAGGATGTCATGGCGGATTCCAGGGGAAAGCTATGCACAGCAGCAAGAAACCGGCAGCCAATCTGAGTAGACAACTAGAGTGGCGTTTCGGACCCATCTTTGCAAAGTCCACATTTCTGCTCACTCTCCTTGACCCCAGACATAAGGCCAGCTGTTTCCCAAACAATGTTGATGTGGAGACACTGAAGAGGACATGAGTCCATAGGATGGAGCTCTGTGGTCCTGTGACTGCACATGCAAGAAACGCAGAAGAGACGTCCTGTCACCAGTGGCAGCTCAGTCTTCTCATTCCTGGAGAAAAAGAAATCTGCTATTTTAATGAGGACAAATGCACCATCGCACCATCATGGTGTGGAGGCCAACCTGGGACATCAGCCTTATTGATGACCCAGTGAAATACTGGTCGAACAAGCGTCAGTGCTGGCCCAATCTTGCATGCTTTGCACTGCAGCTTCTCAGTTGTCCACCTACAAGTGTCCAGTCTGAGCGTGTTTTTAGCACGGCTGGAAATGTGGTCAGCCAACAGCATACAAACCTACTGTATAAGACGGATCGGTAGAAACAAGAGCAAACATATAAGTTTGCATAATGAAACACTGCGACTCTTATCAGGTGAGATTGAGCAAGCAATCACTAGAAGTAGGCACAACTAACGTGATCATAAAGTAAGCATAAGGCACACACACACACACATCTTGAGACATTGAAAGTGTGTCAGAAGATGCTGGACATCGTCATGATCAAGTGACGACGTCTTCAGCAAAGCACAACATTACTGGCTCCAATTTGGGCAAGCTAGTGAAAGTGACAGCTATTTGCCTCACAGGCAAAACAAATTTGCAGCCAGACAACTTTTCTACAGTCTCACATACGAACTGAACAATTAGTTATTTAGTTAGCTATTGCAGTTTGCATATACAGTTTAAATAATAATACTGTTAAATAATGAATAAGTGCAGCCTCTTAGTAAAGACCTGGCAAAGCATCACAAAGGAAGAAACCCAGTGGTTGGTCCATGCATTCCAGACTTCAAGCAATCATTGCCTGCAAGGGATTCTTGACAAAGTATTAAAAATGTATTTAAAACATTTTATTTATTATTGTGTTAATATGTTCAATTACATTTTAGCCCTTGAAATAAGGGGACTGTCTATGAAAATGGATGCAATTCCTGAACGATTCTTTTGATATCTTTGTTCAACCCCTTGAATTAAAGCTGAAAGTCTGCACTTCAATTGCATCTCTGTTGTTTCATTTCAAATCCATTGTGGTGGCATACAGAGCCAAAGATGTCAGTGTCCAAATATTTCCGGACCTACACAGCAAATACTGAAATGTTTTCAATTACAAGACTGAGCAAGCAACCATTCGAGCTCCACAGCTGATGCACTCACCTATCAAGTTATCAGGACAGGGTTACTATTGTCTTCTAAAAGATATTACACACAACATCATTATCGCTTTCAAAAGGCAAGAACGTTTCCAACTTCGTATCACCAAACAACAAAGAAACAGCCTCTTCTAACTTAAAAAGTTGTGGCCGTTTTGGTGCTAGCATCTTGAGTAAAGATATTATAAAAATAAAAAAAAATTGAAATGACAGCATTCCCTTTTTCTGGTTTCTTAGTACTGACAACATCCACGGGAATACAATAACAAGTTTTTATCAGGTAGATGTGATTATTACACAAATATTATTGTTTTCAGTTGTTATAAGTATGTGTCTACCTCGGGTACCTCATTGCTGCTATCCCTGCATTTCAGCTGCACATGCACCTTGTACATTCAATTTGCCCGCACTGCACATTTAGAATTGCCATTGTACTTGCTTTTTTCAGTTGTTACATGTATATGTCTAACTCAGGAACCTCATTGCTGCTATCCATACATTTCAGCTGCGCACAACCTAACACCTCCAACTTGCTTGATTGCACAGTCAGAATTGTTATTTGTACTTGCATTTGCTTAATCACACAACTATTAATTTCCCACTCGTACATACATATACTTAATACTCGTACATTTTTCCGCTCTCCCCATTTGCCTTCATTGCTCATTTAGAATTGCCATTTGCACTGTATTTGCCTTCATTGCACATCTATACATTCCAGTTGTAATATACACTATACTTAATACTTGTAAATTTCCTTGTGTCTTCTATTCACACTTCTGGTTAGATACTAACTGCATTTCGTTGTACTGTACTCATACTGTTGACTATAAATCTGCTATTTTAATGAGGACAAATGCACCATCGCACCATCATGGTGTGGAGGCCAACCTGGGACATCAGCCTTATTGATGACCCAGTGAAAAACTGGTCGAACAAGCGTCAGTGCTGGCCCAATCTTGCATGCTTTGCACTGCAGCTTCTCA
Organism: Esox masquinongy; assembly: GCA_016801175.1. Lineage (NCBI taxonomy): Eukaryota > Metazoa > Chordata > Actinopteri > Esociformes > Esocidae > Esox > Esox masquinongy. The sequence goes on from JACXGI010004221.1 coordinate 2,411, forward strand.
GTTGTCCACCTACAAGTGTCCAGTCTGAGCGTGTTTTTAGCACGGCTGGAAATGTGGTCAGCCAACAGCATACAAACCTACTGTATAAGACGGATCGGTAGAAACAAGAGCGAACATATAAGTTTGCATAACGAAACACTGCGACACTTATCAGGTGAGATTGAGCAAGCAATTACTATAAAGTTGAATCTAATCTAATCTTATTACTTGTACATTTCCTGCCCTCTTCTATTTTCATTTCTGGTTGAGATGCTAACTGCATTTTGTTGTACTGTACTCATACAGTTCAATGACAATAAAGTTGAATCTAATCTAATGTAACGTTATGTTAGTTACCTGCTTAGTCTTATAGGTCTGACTAACCACTCTCTGTGTCCCTTCAAGTGGCGCAAGAAGTTTGTGCTAGCTGTGTATCTCTGATGGCTGTGTGGCAGGTTTTGCAGCAAGCAATTATTTTGGCCCCTTACATTTTAAAATCTTTGTAGCCAAATACTATTACAAATGGAACAGAAGCACTGTTGCTAATGTTACTTAGGTGACTTTGAACAATAATCGCTTGAGCTATCAGACTCAGAACCTGACCAGAACAAAGTGAGAAGGCAGGTATTTTGGTTCATTTTAGCAATTCTATATTAACCTTACAAGGCATGAGTCCAATGACTACAAGTCCAAGTCGAGTCTCAACTCATTTAGACAGATCGCAAATCAAGTGACATGTCGATTTATTAGTGACTTAACCCTCTTGGGCATGGAGTTCACCAGAGCTTCACAGGTTGCCACTGGAGTCCTCTTCCTCTCCTCCATGACAACATCACAGAGCTGGTGGATGTTAGAAACCTTGCGCTCCTCCAAGATGCTCAATAGTGTTTAGGTCTGGAGACATGCTTGGCCAGTCAATCACCTTCACCCTCAGCTTCTTTAGCAAGGCAGCGGTCGTCTTGGAGGTGTGTTTGGGGTCGTTATCATGTTGGAATACTGCTCTGTGGCCCAGTTTCCGAAGGGAGGCGATCATGCTCTGCTTCAGTATGTCACAGTACATTGGCATTCATGGTTCCCTCAATGAACTGTAGCTCCCCAGTGCCGGCAGCACTCATGCAGCCCCAGACCATGACACTCCCACCACCACGCTTGACTGTAGGCAAGACACACTTGTCTTAGTACTCCTCACCTGGTTGCCGCCACACACGCTTGACACCATCTGAACCAAATAAGTTTATCTTGGTCTCATCAGACCACAGGACATGGTTCTAGTAATCCATGTCCTTAGTCTGCTTGTCTTCAGCAAACTGTTTGCGGGCTTTTTTGTGCATCATCTTTAGAAGAGGCTTCCTTCTGGGACGACAGCCATGCAGACCAATTTGATGCAGTGTGCGGCGTACGGTCTGAGCACTGACAGGCTGACCCCCCCCCCCCACCCCTTCAACCTCTGCAGCAATGCTGGCAGCACTCATACGTCTGTTTCCCAAAGACAACCTCTGAATATGACGCAGAGCATGTGCACTCAACTTCTTTGGTTGACCATGGCGAGGCCTGTTCTGAGTGGAACCTGTCCTATTAAACTGCTGTATGGTCTTGGCCACCGTGCTGCAGCTCAGTTTCTGGGTATTGGCAATCTTCTTATAGCCTAGCCCATCTTTATGTAAAGCAACAATTCTTTTTTGCAGATCCTCAGAGAGTTCTTTGCCATGAGGTGCCATGTTGAACTTCCAGGGACCAGTATGAGTGTGAGAGCGATAACACCAAATTTAACACACCTGCTCCCCATTCACACCTGAGACTTGTAAGACTAACGAGTCACATGACACCGGGGAGGGAAAATGGCTAATTGGGCCCAATTTGGACATTTTCACTTAGGGGTGTACTCACTTTTGTTGCCAGCGGTTTAGACATTAATGGCTGTGTGTTGAGTTATTTTGAGGGGACAGCAAATTTACACTGTTATACAAGCTGTACACTCACTACTTTACGTTGTAGCAAAGTATCATTTCTTCAGTGTTGTCACATGAAAAGATATAATCAAATATTGCAAAAATGTGAGGGGTGTACTCACTTTTGTGAGATACTGTATATTGAATGCGTTTGATTCTCTGCTGTATTGATAGTGGTGGGGTGGCACTGAAAGTACTGGGGCAAATCCCAGCTCGCCACACATTTGGTGGCGGCTCTGGATCAGTAGATACTCACACAGGAGTTAAGCAAGTTTAATGAATTGGCTGAAATTTGAAATGTGTTGCTGATGTCAAATGTATTTTTACAAAACAATACCAGTTCTCAGTTTGAACATTTGACATGTTGTACTATTTACATTTAAATATAGGGATATGTGATTTGCACATCATTGCATTCTGTTTTTATTTGCATTTTACGCAGCATCCGAACTTGTTTGTAAATGGGGTTATTCCAGATAATTGCTGCCAGCCTCTCTGCGTCAACGTCCTCCCCTAGTTCGTTAGTTTATCAGGTTATTTCTCTAATTTAAGTTAATAAACACCTCCATGCTCAGCATCCACACTTGATTTTTTGTCTTTGTCCCTTGGCATCCTACAATGTATACTGTATGTACACTCACCAGCCACGATATTAGGTCCACCTTGCTAGTACAGTACCAGGTTGGACCCCTTTTTGCCTTCGGAACTGCCTTAATTCTGTGTGCCAAGAAAATAACCTCCACACAATTACACCACCACCAGCCTGAATCGTTGATTCAAGGCTGGATGGATCCATGCTTTCATGTTGTTTATGCCAACTTCTGACACCACCATCTGAATGTCGCAGCAGAAATCGAGACTCATCAGACCAGGCTACGTTTTTCCAATCCAAGCAGTCGTTCCAGTACCCTGCCCCCAGGCTCTGCTCTTGACAACCCCGAGGGCGAGGAGCTGGGCGTGAAACCCAGCTGTCAGGGAGGGATTGCAGATATCCACCGCTTGGAACCAGTCACGCTCCTCGGGACCATAACCCGTCCAGTCCACCAGATACTAGACCCAGCTCCGAGAGTCCGGCCTCAACTGGAGGCGCCTCTGCAGAACTGGATCTCCCCAGCAGACCAGGAACCACTGTCATGAGAGAGACATTGAAAAAGGGAGAGTGGTTATTGTGTGAGTGGTGTGAGTCTGAGTGTGAAGATGACATCATTCACCTTCCGGAGGATCGTGAATGGCCCCACATACTGGGGCCCAAGCTTACCACAGGGCAGATATAGGAGGAGTTCCCTCATCATTAGCCACACCTTGTCCTCCGGGCGGTAATCGGGTGTGTCGCTCCGCCGCTGGTCTGCCTGTTTCTTCTGGCACTGCACCGCCTCCTGCAGGCGGACATGGGCAGCGCACCAGACCTCATCAGCCCTCCTGAACCACTACTCCATTGCTTGGACGTGCTCCCCACCCAGGGGCAAACAGAGGCTGGAACCCGAGAACCACCTGGAAGGGAATCAGATCTGTGGAGGAATGGCACAGGGAGTTCTGAGCTTACCCCACCCAGGAGAAAAAGTGACCACTCACCTGGATTATCCAGGCAGTAGGACCGGAGGAACCTCCCAAGCTCTTGGTTGGTATGCTTCACCAGCCCATTAGTCTGTGGGTGGTACCCGGATGTGAGGCTGACCACAACCCACAGTCCGGACATGGAGGCCCTCCAGACATGTGATGTAAACTGGGGGGTGCTGTCAGTCAATGTCCTCCGGAAGTCCATACAGCCGGGAGACCTGTTGAAACTTTCACGGCGATGGTGATACTCCCCTCTGACGGTGGCAAAACTGTGGTGAAGTCCACCGCGATGTGTGACCAGGGCCGTTGAGGCACCGGAAGGGCGTGAAGCTTGCCCACTGGAGCTATTCATGGTGCCTTAGACTGTGCACACAGGGTGCACGACATGACATAGTGCTGCACAGTCCTCCCCATCCCAGGACACCAATACCTCTCCCAGAGCACCTCCAGTGTCTGGGTGATGCCTGAGTGTCTGGTCACCAGTTTTGTGTGCGCCCAGGTCGTCAACCTTCCCTGCACTCTCCGGGGCATGTAGGTCTTGTCCGGGAGGCATGTTGCTGGCGCGGGGTCCCGTCTCCCTACTCATTGGATTTCAGCATCTGAGTAAGCGGGAGAGTGCATCCACCCTGATGTTCTTCTTCCCCAGGCGATAGGTCAGGGCGAACCGGAAGCACTCAACGAAAAGTGTCCATCTAGCCTTGGGGGCGTTGAGGCGCCGAGCAGGCTTCCGGGCACCCTCGAACCAGTGTCTCCACTCCTGCAATGCCAACTTCATGGCCAGTAGTTCTCGGTCATCCATGCCGTAGTTCCTCTCCGCAGCAGACAGTTTCTTTGAAAAGTAGGCACAGGGGTGTAGCTGAGGGGGGTTCCATGCTGCTGGGAGAGGACCGCATCCACCCTGACCTCGGAAGCATCTACCCCGCCTGGGAAGGGCTTGAGATAGATGCGTCCGAGGTCAGGTGACGCAGGTCGGGTGGCGCGAGTGGCGCAGCAGTGGAGCAGTGGTGAACCGGCCCTTCAGGTTGAGGAACGCTGTCTGCTCCAGACGATGCTAAGGTCGTGCTGCTGGAGCCCGGAAGTCCCAGGATGACATGATGTATGGAGGATGAGATCACCAGTAATTCCAGTCCTTCTCGATGGCAGCCATTGATGTTGACAGTGAGGGAGTGGGTCATGGAGGTAATCAAACCAGACTCAACAGGAGTACTGTTCAGAGCCTGGATGGCATCAAGGACCTCAAATGGCGTAATGGCAACCGGAGAGCGTTCACCTGGGACTGATCGATAAAGCTCCCCACAGCCCTGGAGTCAATCAATCACCCCTTTCGGAAGTGCCCCTTCTCTCCACAGAACAGGCACAGACCCTGACTACTCCCGCGGTCTCATTCCTCGGCCGAGAGCTTCATGATTCCCAGCTCCATCGGCTCCGGTGCCGGCTCCACCCGACAGAGAGGAAGACAAGAACAGCATGCCAAATGATCACGGAGCTGCCCATCGATGGCATTGGCCCGGGAGACGCACGCCAGCTCCATTTGGACCTCAGTCCGTATACCCCTGATGAAAAAGCGGTACTAAGAGCTGGCCCATTCCAGCCACTTGACGCCGCCATCATCCGGAACAACAGGGCGTACTCCGAGGCTGTACCGCTCGCCCCCATCTTGCTCCTCTGAGCGATGAACCTGGGAAATTACCTCAGTTCCCCAGATCCGTCATCCCAGAGTGCTGTTGCCCATTCAAGGGCATGCCCGGTGAGAAGAGCGATTATCGTGGTCACCTCAGAATCAGCTCACACTAGAAGGAAACAACGAAAACCCTCTGGATTGCCGTCATACTTCTCTGGTAAGGTTCTCCAAAGTTCCCTCACCGGAACGCGACTAGGCACCACACGATCAGCCACGGGAGTCGCCAATCGCAATGACCAGAGCTGTTATCTGTCCCTCCATTGCCCGGAGCCTATCCTATAGCTCTGGAGTTCGCCTGGGTAGTCTAGTCCCCTCCTCACGCCCGCCTTTACTCATCTTGGAAAGGACGTGAGGGGAAAAGAATAAGACTGAAAAAATCTGACAACCACAAAGGGAACAAAAGAAAAACACGTCTATGTGATGGATTATTCTGTGAAGTGCGAAGGGATCAAGTGCAGAATGGTGTCATGCAGAGCAGTCGTTACAACCATGGCTTTTCTCAACTCTTCTAACAATAGTCTCCTCATGTTATGTTGTGCCCCTGAGACAGTCATTTCCGGGACAACCCATTTCCCCTGGTTCCTGAAGGAATACAACATTTAATACATATAGTGATTATTTTAATAAGAATGTACTCAGTCGAAAATTGAGAGAAAAATAAGCTTTTATTATTAAAAAGTACCACAGCTGAGTTGTCTAGATGTTACTTGTTCAGTCAATCTCACTGTAAAAATGGTTGCTAGTTGGCATATACCTTGAAGGGTGTCTACTTAGCACATAGAGTTAGGTCTGAAAATATTTGGACACTGACACAATTTTAATAATTTTGGCTCTGTACACCACCACAATGGATTTGAAATGAAACAACCAAAATGAAATTGAAGTGCAGACTTTCAGCTTTAATTCAAGGTGTTGAAAAAAAATATCAAATGAAACGTTTAGGAATTGCAACCAGTTTCATTCACAGTCCACTTTGGCTGCTTCTGTCTTCTGTCACATCATGAATAAACGCTAGTGACCTAGTGCCATTGGAATCCATGCATGGCCATGCCATCACACTGCCTCCAGAGAAATATAAAAATACAACAGAATAGAAACAAATACTAGAATAAAAACAATAAACAACAATAAAACATCATAATAATAAAACATTGAATAAGAAAATAGAATAAAAAACAATAAAAACATAACTGGTAGATTCTGAATAGATTCCATGAGGAAGCTATAAAAGATGTAAGGCTAAACAATGTGATCAAGAGTAAGCGCTCAGTCATAGGCACGTGAAAAGGGAAATGTTTTTTACCTGGATTTCAAAATGTATACATTTGGTGCACGTCTAAGATCTTCTGGTAGTTTATTCCAGTTAACTGCTATATGCAGCATCACCATATTTAATTTGTACTCTGGTGTGATGGCAATTCCATCGATAGGAACTCTTAAAGGAGTAAGTACAGAGATGGTCAGAGTACCTAATGATCCTCTGATATTATGCCGACATATGTGTCACAAACAAAGACCAGAGTTACATACCAGGTAATAGAAAAGCAGACATTCCTCAAATGTACATTAGTTCAAGAAGTTCCATAACACTGGGCTCTACTAACTGACCTGAGTTCATGGGTCTAAGAGCCCTCGGTTTATACTCTTCAAACGTTTTAGAAATGTATTCGTGGCCTAAACCATTCAATGATTTACAGACTAAAAGCACCACTTTAAAATCTCCTCTGTTACTGACTGGAAGCCAGTGCAAAGATTTAAGAACCGGAGTGATGTGCTCTGTTCTCCTGGTCCTGGTTAACATTCTAGCAGCAGCATTCTGGATTGAGCTGCAGCTGTTTTACGGTATTTTTGGTTAGTCCAGTAGTCAAGAGGCCATTATAGTAGTCAACCCTACTAGAGATAAAAGCATGGATGAGCTTCTCTTTGTCTTTTTGGGAAACAAGGCCCTTGATTCTGGCTATATTTTTATGATAGAATGCTGTTTTGGTGACCACTTTGATATGACTGTTGAACGTGAGGTCAACAACAGGACACCAAGATAACGCACTTGGTCCATGGTTTTTAGGGCCCGAGAATCCAGCTCTTTACTAATACTAGTCCCCTTTTTTTGTTGCCAAACACAATAATCTCTGGTTTATCTTGGTTTATTTGTAGTCAATTTTGGTTCATCCGGGTATTTATGTGCTCTATACAGTGACACAGTGAGTCCATTGAGCTGTTGTCATACGGTACGAGTGCAATATATATTTGAGTATCATCTGCATAGCTATGGTAGTTAATGTTGTTCTGTAGAATTTGGCCCAGAGGTAGCATTTAGAGATTGAACAGAAGCGGTCCGAGAACTGATCCTTGGGGAACTCCACATGTCATAGCCACCCTATCAGATTCATGATTGCCAATGGTGACAAAGTAACTCCGTCCATCTAAATAAGATCTGAACCCATTAAGGGCTGGCCCAGAGAGTTCTTCCCAATTTTCCAGCCTGTCTAGAAAAGTTCTATGGTCAACAGTGTCAAATGCTGCAATGTGATCTAATTGAACCAGAACTGTTATTTTATCCGGATCAATATTCGGCCGTGTATCATTTAAAACTTTTATCAGAGCCTTTTCAGTACTGTGGTGAGGTTGCAAGCCTGACTAGTTACATATTACATACTACATATGTAATTCCTAAACTCTTTCTCCAATTTGGGTGTGAATACTCTCAAATTAAAGCTGAGAGACTGCACTTTAAGTCCATATTCATTATTTTACTGTAACTTGAATATATTTTGGTAAACAGACATAATAACAAAACTTCTGTCAGTGTCCAATTATTTCCGGATCTAACTGCATCACATTTCCAAAGGAACCATTTCACATTCCTGAGGGTGGCAGAGCATGACCTACAGAGAGATAATCTAAACACAGATGTTTCTGTTATTCTTGTCATCTAGACACATTTAACTTCAAATTCCCGGTGTTAACCTACATGTTTCAGGCATAACTTGTCCTGGCATGCTGCTTGTATCTTCATTTTTAGACGGTTTGCTTGACATGTACTGTTTGAATGGGCAGCATCCCCTAAAAGCGAGGAGACGTTCATCCACTGCGATGTCTGGACTTGGGTTATAGATGAGCGGCAGGCGCTCCACCCACTTGATCCAAATCTCTCTGATCGCTGCCAGCTTGTCTCGTTGACGACGGCTTGGTCTTGTATCACGGTTGTCAAAGCAAATCACCTGTGACAACACATGAAATGTTTGTATTGACATAGTGGCACGAAAACTTTCCCAACCGGACTCTGCATCCCAGAAACTGGTGGTATATTTGTTTCTGGATCTGTATATACCAGACAAAATCAAGAGACCCACGTATGCTTGGATGTCTGTCCGTTCAACCTCCTTCCAGTTGTCTTTGTAAACATGTCTCCCCTCCAAGTTGGTCATGTTCAACAATATAGTTTCGATTGTCTCTGTCAGGAAGAGTCCAAAGCAGGATTTTATGTCATCAACCCGGGATATGGCGTACCTCGTTGGCCCTGGGGTCATCCTGATAACGTTTGCAGCCAACAGGCGACCTCTCCTCTCAGGTGGGGATGAAGACCAGGACAAATTCCCATTCTTTGACCGTAATGTAACAACAACCTCTTCAAGGCCCTCTTCCTCATCACTTTTTTCCTCTGAGTGGCAGACATATCTACATTCCATTTTTTATTTTTTATTTATATTCCACTGTTCACATCTTTAGCAAACGAGCAGAAAAAATCCGACATTATACCCAGGGTTGCCAGATTCACTGACAGTATAGGCCCAATCACCCGCAGACTCCACATAAAAACCACACATTGTCATTAAATATAGCCCAATCATGGGGGAAACTCTCCCATCTGGCAACGCTGGCTACACTCTCACGTTCACAGATTGGTCTATCATACAAATGCACAGAGGCGTCCCTAGGATCACAATACATTCGGGGTTTAGCCTGCCTACCCACCCCGCCCCCCGGGACATAAAGTACAGGGTTATGAATGTACACGCGGAACATGTTGATGTACATGCTAGCGGCCTACACGTCTATATTGTCATAATGCTCGATCAGAATTATAGATGAATAGATCAGGGGATATTTTTATATTATTATTTTTTTTGGTCAATTTGAGATCCGGGGCTATTCATAAAAGATCAGGGGCTATAGCCCCGGATGCCCAGGCCAAACGACGCCACTGCAAATGCATTATGGAATCATAAAAAACAGATGTTTGTCAACCATAAGATAAAATTCTTGGGGGGCCCATGTTATTGGCTGCCATGGCGCTACCATCACACCCATTAAAGCTCCGCCTCACATACAGTATATAATTTGGTCATTGTGCTGCTACAGAATGAATTGAGAGCAAGGCCTCGAGAAAGCTTTATATACCAAAGCTGCGATAAATGTTGTAGATATTATTGAAACAACGATTGTTTGGGAGAATGTCAGCAGGTGTGGTTCCCGTCGGGGAAAGATTCTGTTGGGGAAAGGTTCCCATGGGGGTTGCCATGAAAGCCAAGAAGGGGAGTGAGGTGAGTGTGTGTGTGTGCTCAAACACACATGCATGTGGGTGTCTAGGAGAGGAATTGTCCATCTGATGAATAGGCATGTGCCTGAACTCAATTTTATACAATAATTGTAGTCTCACCCATTCATTTCTAATGACCGGTCAACAATACAGGAAAATCCAGTCCCTTGTGCAGGGGTGCGTTCAAGAACAATCTCCTCCTACCTAAGGGCTATAAAAGAGCTCCTTGTGTCCCCCCGTAGGTAACCTGCAATACTTCACTCAAACATGATGTATTGCAGACCAAAACAAACATGCAGACCAATAGGAAGGAAGAATTTGTGCCAATAACATACATACATGTACATGCTGTCCAAAGTTGAGCCAAGAGAAATATCAAAATAACTTCACTAACTCCCTTGTCCCCCCTGCAAACACACAAGCGATACACACACATGAAACAACATCCCAAAACCAACTTGCGTTTGAAATCAATTATGATCACTAGCATCTCCTAATGAATTAACCAAATGTAAAACATGCACAAATCAAGATGCTTCGCATCTCTATAAGCTTTAGAAATATATATTTAGCAGGAAAATGAATCAAAGGTAAATATAATTTACAAGTGTTTTATTGCAATTCAGATTTCCTTACAAACTGAAATTTTTGTGAGACTCAACTATCTTCTGAAATCTCAAGCCCAAGTCACATGTACATTATATTTTTTCTAAAAACTATAACTAATGTCTGTTTGAAGTTTAAGGAACTGAAAAAGATAGATTTGAAAATAGCCTGCTATGTATTGTATAAAAGGTTCATCAACTCATTCTGTGTACGTGGAGATGAATTTGTTTCTTACTTGACTGTAGAACATTCAAAACGGAATTTACTTTTGGAACCGTACAAACCAAGATAATGACTTTATAAGCATGAAAAAACATTCCACTGCACAGCGGATGGGCAGAATATTGGAATTACAGAAATTCAACAGAAAGCTGTTGGAAAAAAAAGAAGAAAAATTGGAGAAAAAGAAGAAAAATTTACACCATTCTGCTTGCATTAAGTGTGTTAAAGAATCAAAACAAAGTTTTACCAACAATACAGTATCCCAGAAGAGTTGACTGACATTGGAAGAGATGAGGGTTGTGTTTTCCAAACCTGTCCTCCTGTTACTGTGGATTCTGAGTGTAAATGGATGGATACATCCTAAATGCTACATTTATGACAGCGATGAAGACGTTAAAGACCTGCCAGAAAGTGATTGCTTACAAGGCATTTCAAAAGGTCTTACTGCTTCCTGTCAATATGTCACAGCCATCGAAGAGGATCTACATGGACTCCCTCAAAACATCAATACTCTCTGCATATACATGACTACGGATAAAAATGGTACCATGTCTCTAAATTGTTTCTCTCAGTTTCAGGATCTGCAGTACCTGTATATTCAAGGCTGTTTTTCACAAATCCTTCCAATTGGGAATAGCCAGGGCCTTCCAAATCTGCAATATATGAGTTTAATAGGATCGTTGGTGACTGGGTGCTGTGATTGTAATGTTGGGCCTAACACATACAGAGATCTAGTCAAGCTAAGTCATTTGTTCATATATGGCTTTAGGTTATCGGCAATGGCACCAGATGTGTTTAATGGCATACCGAATTTACGAAAAGTCTCCATTGGTAACTCCTGTGTAAAAGATTTGTCAGAGATACTATGCAGATTAATGTATATAAAGTCACTTACTGGTTTATTCATAGATGCATGGGAAATACAGATATTAAATCAATCAAACTGCCCTATCTTAAACACAAATGAGAGCATGATACCTGTTTTTAAAAACCTAACAGGGTGTTCTTTAAAATTTGAAGAATTAACACATATAGAGGAAGGTGCACTGGCTTGTTTTAAGAACCTGTCACTTTTAGAATCTAACCTAAACAAGGAACTGCTACTACAACTTCCCCTGTCTGGAATTAAGCACATTAATTTGCTGAGAAGCAACTTTAATGATAACATTGATGTTAAAAGCATCTGTAAACTAGTGTTTTTGCTTTCAATAAAAGAAATAGAATTGCTTATATTCAATCCAATCAGCCTTTCAATGTACAATGTTGACTTGTGCACTACACTGGAATCTATTGCTCTTACTAGAAATGATTTCCATCCTATCTCCCAAATGAAATGGAATTTTATTTCCACTCTAAAGAACATTACATTCTTATCTGTATATGACCAAACACAAAACAGTCTTGATTTATGCTCCTTCCAAAAACAACCAATCACATGGTTAACCGGACTTCGTTTACATTTGAACATACAAATACTTTTTTCAAATCAATTTAGTTGTCTTGTAAACCTGAACTACCTTAAATGTAATGGTAAATTATCACATATTGAAGACTTTGCTTTCCTGGGCTTGAGAAAGCTGGAGTCCTTAAACCTGGCAAATAATAACATTACACACATTCATGCAAATACATTTTTTGGTTTATATAGTTTGACATGGTTGGATCTCAGGGAAAATCCACTTATTCACAATATTGAGGCACTGTCTTTCACACATCTTACATCTTTAAGAGAAGTGTTTCTTGGGAAATTGAACAGTCCGCTATCAGAACCTGCAATAAAGCTAAATCTCACACTCATATTTGGTGACATTTTGAGTCAACTGACTCACCTGTATATTACTTCAAGTATGAAGCCAATGCATTTGATTATTGGCAGTAACATTGCATCCAAACAGAACATGAGTCTTCAACTGAAAGGCCAGACTGTGTCATTTGAGGACTGTGAAAGGCCATTCTTTAAATCTGTAATCCATCTTGATGTTGATGCTGAAGAATTTCTGTGTGGATCTGAATTCATGGGAAAGTATTTCAAATCTGTGGAGACATTTGAGTACAGATCAAGGCTTTCAGCTAAAAGTTTTGATTTAACACCGATTAATCAACTTATTCAGCTACGGAAACTGACACTAAGGTCGGTGGATCTCATAAAAAAACCTTCTGCTGACATCATTTTCCACAACTTGACAAAGTTGGAGGTTCTGAAACTTTTAGACTGCAAGATTTATTCTATGGAGGGTAGTTTAACTAAAGATTTAAAATCTTTGAAAAGATTGCATTTGCGAATCGTAAACACTTATAATGTATTATACAGCTTTACTGAATCTCTTTCTAGCCTTAAGTATTTGGTACTTTATCAGTTAGATTTGTTTTGCAGTTGTGACAATACTTGGCTTACTTCATGGGCAGTGTGGAACAGGCAGGTTGAAGTGATCATGATTATTAATAAAATTAATACTTTGGAGGACTTGACTTGCTTATCAGACAATGGAATAGACACACCTAACTTTGTCAAGTACACAGAAGCCAACTGCATAACAGAGATTGACTTTATTCTCTTTACTGTGACTGGCCTGGGAGTCCTGATCTTCATGCTGGTGGTGTTTGTCCATAACCTGTCCAGACACTACCTTATCCCCCTCTACCACATCACCCTTGGATGGCTGGCGGAGGCTATGAGATCCAACACCAGGGGGCGCTACGACTATGACGCATTTGTCTCCTACAGCGGGAAAGACGAGCGCTGGGTGGTGGAGGAGCTGCTGCCCAACCTGGAGCAGAGGGGTCCCCCTTTCCTGAACCTCTGTCTGCACAGCAGAGACTTCCAGCTGGGCAAGGACATTGTGGAGAACATCACAGACAGCCTCTACAGGAGCCGCCACACCCTCTGTCTGGTCAGCCGCCACTACCTTCGCAGTAACTGGTGCTCCCTGGAGATGAAGCTTGCCACCGCCAGACTGCAGGTGGAGCAAAGAGACATCCTCCTCCTGGTCTTCCTAGAGAACATCCCTCCTCACTGGCTCTCAGCCCACCACAGACTGGCTCGTCTGGTGAAGACCAGGACCTATCTGGACTGGCCTCAAGACCCCCATCAGCACCAGGCATTCTGGGACAGACTGTGGGAGAAAATGAAACCTCCGACTGAAGCTTGATTTTAAAGTGTTATTTAAATACTAAGACTAATAATGTTGGAAGGTATGTTGAAGTATTGAAATCGTAATTCAAATGTCTAAGTACAAATTTTCTGAACATTTTGAAGTGTTTCTTTACAGTCATTTGTTTATATTGAGTTTTTTAAATATTTTTTTGTTTATAACCATCGTATTGCTAACACATGTATTTTGTATTCTGTGTGTAGTGTAGGAACTGAAAAGGTCTATTTGTGCTTTTGTTATTTTTCAGGTTAAAAACTAATTGGTTCTTGTTGTCTACTGAATACTTCTTTAACAATTAATGGTTGACCAATTCATTTCTTTATAGTTCTGTACAGATGATTAGTTGGTAGTTAATAAAAAATCCCTGCTTGAGTAATGTCTCTGCGGTTTTTCGGTAGTCAATCATTTAGCGCTATGAGATTGTTTTGAGTTTACAAGTTCCATTGACTGAGAACACATTCCTTTAGGCTTTTCTATTATGATTTTTATTGGAACAAATCCATTATAGAACTTTTGTTAGGAACACATCCTCCAATAACAAACCTACAGTATGTCATGATAAACTATTCTGAAGATTTTTGGGGTATGATGCTCTAACTTTTTAATTCAGAGGCATTAATATATTTCTTTGCAATGTGTATTAGCTGATGAAACCACAGTTATATAGCATTTTTTAATTATTAAAAACTTGGAAACAATGGAAACCCTATTGATAAAAAAACATAGTCTCAACAGAAGACTCTCCAAAACATTGGATACCAACCTCTGTTTCTTTTTTAATTTTGTTCTTTTTGTCCCTGGCCCAGCTTTAAAACATATAGGGTGTTTTCTTCATTTTAAAGATATTTTAACACAACTCCACATTTTGATCTCTGACAGATAACTGTCCTTTCTTGTGGAAATGTTTTCAGCTGCTTACAGTAGCTTAGTAATGTGATGTGAATGACGCAACAGAGTGCCTTGATACATATGTAGCAGTAAATTGGCCACCCCAGTCTAGGTTCAAGTCTTGACTGTAGCTGGGAAGCCCCAAGTGGTGATTCACGTGCTTTATAGCTATTAAGTCTGAGATCTTCCTGTATATGTCTGAACCTGATAAGCTTTCCATTACCTATTGCATGGAGAAGATGCCAGGACACTGGCCATTACACGAGGAGAGCTGGACAGGGTCGTAGAAGGGCTTAAACCCAGTTGCAGGACCGGGATTCCTCCTGGTGCAGGACAATGCCCAGCCTCATGTGGCCAGGGTTTGTAGACAGTTCCTGGATGACAAAGGCACTGATGCCATTGACTGGCCCTCACGTTCCCCAGACCCAAATCCAATTAAGAACCTCTGAGACGTTATGTATCGGTGCATGCAACGCCGACAAGTAGCTCCACAGACTGTCCAGGAGCTCACTGATGCCCTGATTCAGGTCTGGGAGGAGATCCCCCAAGACACCATTCGCTGATTCATCAGGAGCATGCCCAGACGTTGTCAGGAGTGCATACAGGCATGTGGAGGCCATACACACTACTGAGTCACTTTATGAGTTGTGGTGATGATATTCATGCAAGTTGGAACAGCATGTGCTTTAAAATGTTTACTTTGATGTTCTGTGTGAGTTTGAATGCAACCCTCAATCGGTTGGTGATTTTGGTTTCCATTGACCGCAGTTAAATCAATTTGTGACGTATCATTTTGTGACATAACACACAATGTACAGTATTGATTTTGATCTTTAATATACAGCTCCGGAAAAAATTAGGAGACCACTGCACCTTTTTCTTTCCTTACCAAAAAAGTAAAAAAGGAAGGTTTTGAGTGAGGAAAACCTTTTTTGGAAAGGAATGAAAAAGGTGCAGTGGTCTCTTAATATTTTCCAGAGCTGTATTCCGTTCATTTATATAATTCATTAAAATATGTTCAAATAAAAGGGTTTAAGAAACTGAATAGGTTGTAGTAATAATTGATGGATTACAGCACATTAACAACAAAAAGAAGAACATGAACAGCAAATTGGATTGTACAATGTCGGGTGATAAAGTTGGCTTCACTTTGGATTTTCCTCTGAGGATCTTTAGATTCTGTCCACTTTTGATCCATGAAAATGATCAAAATACATAAAGTCAGAGAAGAACATTTCATGTTGATCTTTTTAGGTCTTACATTTTCTCCAAATAAACAAATGTTTAACACAATATTTTATGCCAGAACACATAGGAGGCAGTCAATGATCATATAGACAATTGGTCATCAGAATGTTTGGAGAGGATGTGTGGACAATATGTGTGGACAGGATGTATGGACAAGATGAGTGGACAGGATGTGTGGACAAGACGTATGGAGAGGATGTATGGACAGGGTGAGTGGACAGGATGAGTGGACAGGATGTATGGACAGGATGTATAGACAGGATGTATGGACAGGGTGAGTGGACATGATGTGTGGACAGGATGTATGGACAGGATGTGTGGACATGATGTATAGACAGGATGCATGGACAGGATGTATGGACAGGATGTATGGACAGGATGTATAGACAGGATGTATAGACAGGATGTATGGACAGGATGTATGGACAGGATGTATAGACAGGATGTATAGACAGGATGTGTGGACAGGATGTATAGACAGGATGTATGGACAGGATGTGTGGACAGCATGTATGGACAGGATGTGTGGACAGGTTGAGAGGACAGGATGAGTGGACAGGATGTACGGGGCCCATCAGTTATGGGATATCACATGTCCTAACTATTGTCCTTCGTACAGTTCACAGTCAGTACTATCAGTCATTGTTTCAAGCTTAATTTAATTACTTGTCATGCCCAAAATCTCACAGTCTCACCTCACACATGTAAAAACACATTACTCATTACATGTTGATAGAACTAAAAATTTAACTGAAAATGTCCAAACACTTCCATTAAAAAAAGAAAAATAATGAAAAGGATTATCTGGCCTCTGAGGCTTTATTATTTCTTAAATGAAA
This sequence comes from Esox masquinongy, assembly GCA_016801175.1. NCBI lineage: Eukaryota > Metazoa > Chordata > Actinopteri > Esociformes > Esocidae > Esox > Esox masquinongy. The sequence goes on from JACXGI010004221.1 coordinate 19,072, forward strand.
TGCAAAGTAACGGACACACCTCACTCTGACACATAGAACAACTGTATGGCATTTGTCAACTTTTCCCCCCAAACCCAGATTGTAAGGGTTGTGAGAGCACGGTGATTGGTCTTTACGATTCACATTAAGACTCAGACAGGCTACCATCAGTTTTACTGTGTCCAGCAGAAACAGATCCAACGTGACATCTTAATTAAAACATTTCCCCAAGAAACCTATTGGACAATGTAACAGTCCTCCTTGTCCGTATCATGATTCATGAATCAACATCATCGTGATGACATATCCTGAATAAGAACAGAGCCCATCCAGACATTTCCAGAATCCAGAACACTAAACTCCAATGGATTTACTAGGGACAGTTTCTACCTTTTAATAGGGAAGGGTTCAGCCTACAAAACAAACCAGGAAAGCTGTCGTAATGATGACCATTAAGCACCTTCACAAAAAAGCAAGTATCATTGACCATTGTTGGGATATTGATCATACAAAGTCCTCTACCAGCCCGAGGAATGAAAATACAGTACATACATAAGATCAAAATACCAATTATTTTAGGAAAACTGATGAGTGGGAGGAATGAAGCTGGATTCCAGTCAAGGGTCCTGTTTTTCATTTCTTCCATCTTTTGTCTTGCATCAGTTTTGTCAAGTTCCTATATCAGTTATTGCAGTCATTTTGATGTGGACTGTTAAAAAAATCTGTTGAACTGATGAATTCATGAATCCAACAAATATATAGGGAAATAGTGAATGACTAGTTTAGTATTGGGCTGATTAGGAAGGTACCAAACCTGTATTCTGACAAGTAGGAAGAATGCAAGATATGTTAATGATGTCGTAATTAGGAGAGGGACGAAACATGGATGGCCAGTTGAAGTCAAGAGGTATTTGTAAAATGCTGGTGGGCAACCTGCATTTTGGGTGAAACCTTGGGTAGAGAGTGAACCTGATAAAAGGAATAAGCTTAACTGGTTTATACTAGATTAACATGTATTGATAAAAAGTAAGTTATTTTGTGAGATGTTGTCACACCTTACCTATACAAAAAGGAGCTTTTCTGAACTGTACCTCAGACAGACTTTCACAGATCATTTGTTAGTGTCTTTCAGTCTCTTTGTAAATATAATAATAAAACTGTTATTGTGTTTACCTGCCTTAGAATTAGTTCTAATTGGTGAATTTCTACCACAGGACCTAACAAGGTACCAGGTCTTTTTCTAAAAATGTTGTTGTAGATGTGTATCTGGATAGTCAGAGGTTTCCAGCACTTCACTTTGATTCAGTGTTTTGATAGCAGCAGTGTTTCCCACCATGGTCGGGACCATGTGACCTTTCCAGTCATCTGGCCCAAATGGTTATCTGACTTGTAATGTGTGGAGCCCATCTGGACTCAGTTGAATTCTCCTCCCATCTCGTTGTCCATAGTTTTTCTGTAATATGTGAATGTGTGGATCCAAGTGATCTGACCCTTACATCCTTCTGCCATGTGAATGGTCAGGTAGATTTGGAACAGGTTTGATCAGTGTAGTTGTAGTGATCCTTATAGAACATGTTGTTGTACTCAGACTCAGTTGTCTGAGTCCAGTGGGTGGTGTGATTTGTCACCAGAAAGGGGTTTGTTATGTCCCAACCTGTTCAACATATACCTGAGTAGTAAATGTAGGGTATATTGTGTCAGATTGGTGATTTATGACCTTGGTGGGCGGGGCTTCCAGATTGATTTGATAGGTGGGCGGGACATCTGGTTTGCTGGGCGGGACTTCCGGTGTGACGTATGGACTTCCTGTATGACGTGTGTTAGGGCGGGATTTCCGGAATGACGTATGCATGTCCAGTGACTTTGTAATTTATGAATGCATTGATGTGTCCATGTTTGATATTTTACAACGACTGATAAACACCCCAGACTCGTGTTATAACAGGAGATGTTATATCAATGGATTTTGGAGAGTTTCAGCCCATTTTTTATTTTAACAAGAGATGCACCTTATGATCAGATCTGCCTGTAGTAACCACTAGTACAAACTGTAGTATATGCAAGTTGGAAATCATCCAGTGTTTCACACAAGTTTTGTAGTCCAACACAACACTACAGTAAACATCGCATGAGCAATGCTATTATTTTGAAGGAACAAGCAATGCCTAGGCCGACCACACATTATGACTAGGTTGATTCAATCATGGTTTGGGTTTAAAATATAGTTAAAAATAAAAACAATGATTCTGGTACATGTGTATGTATGAGCAATGGTGATTTTTGTAATACATTTTTTTTTTAAGTCAGCATTAACTTTTAAGTTGCATTATACGGCAAAGCGTTACAAAGTTACCCGGAAGGTAGCGTATAAATTTGCATGAACAACGGTGAATCGCTGACCGTTAAAGATATGTTATTTCAGGTAATCAAAACATTTGTAAAGACATCTTATGAAATTGTACAACGGGGATCAACGCAAGATTGTTTTCTTCACATTGGTGGAAATGTTTAACAGGCAACGTTGGTTAAAAAACTGTAGTGTTTGCGAGTTTGAGAATACCGGTCTGTGTTAGTGTGGGCGGAAGCTGTGACTTCCGGGTAAGATGCGCTGCATTCTCGTAATGACCAACTCGTGAAAACCGATTTTTGATTGCTGTATTATGGTCTTGTGTTTGTTAAATGTTGAAGAGATTAATGGCGATATGGTGACAATAGCCAGCATTTATATGTAAGTGGATGAGTTTGTCGTTAATAGATCAAATGAAATGACGTGATGTCACGGCTGAGCCGCGATAACTAACGAGAACAGCGTTCCTACCGGACATGAAGTATCTGTATATTTGCTTGTCAAACGTCAACAAATATTTGAACGAGCTAGTTGAGCGTTATACACTTTTACACAATTGTAATCATTGTGTATGGTATAGTTCTAACGTGAAGAACGATGACATGTAACCAATGACAAAGTTAAGAGGCGTGACCTGCTGGAGGCGCCCTGGCTGCGATGTAAAGACAGTATTAAACCCCACTGCATCCACAGAAGTCAGCTGTTGTTTCAAGCGCGGAGTATGCCGTTTACTTTGTAAGAACAAGTTATTTTATTTGAAGTAATTGATTTGAATTGTGTTGCAACTACAAACGCTAACAAACGACACATTGGAACTTTTTAAGAATGTGTAAATCAATTTTATGATTAAGCAATCCATGCGGTTTTATCTGTCTTTCATATGGTCTGTTTAAATCTCTGGTTTAGGTTGAGCGGAACTAAACCCAGCCGTGTTTGGTAAGCACATTTTTGGGCCTTCAAATCTTGGTAAGTAGACTTTTTACATTATTGTTAATCAGTTTTAATTACCCGTATACGCTTGTTAAACCTCTTTGTATTTATTTCAGACCAAGTGACCAACATCAGTGTCAGTTGGACTGGGCGGTTGTGATCTTACACAACCTGAGCAGATACATTTTGTGGAAGTCTAATTATTTACATTTTTAGTCTTGTACTAAAATGTTATTAACAATTACGACAATATGCATACAGCTGAACCTTTGTACTCTATTTACCAAACAACAGATTGAGGAACCCCCTGTGATGATACAGAGTACATCACCATAATGGCTTTAGTTACGGACACCCCAAATTGTGGCTGCACAGCGTCAGGGGATTTTTGTTTCATTGTTTTCTTTCATGCTTGAATGCTGATGGTAATACTTATTTTACCGTCAACTCATCAAAATTGGGATGTATGTAAATGTATGTTTGAGTTAGAATATTTTAACCTGTAAGTGGATCGTTATTCACACGTTAAGCTAGAGAAATGGCGAAAGATAATGCTAACAACAGGCCAGACACGGAACGACCATCAACATCTACACGTAATCAACAGACAACACCCCAAAATTCAAATGAGCCGGCCAATATTTTGTTACACAGCGATGCACACAATAATCCTCCGATGCAAGGATTGGTAAACGAGCTTAGTAGCCCCCGTTTTTCACATGTTCTGATTGAGTCTCCTCCAAGCGCTCTGATGCAAACTCATTGCAATGATGGCGATGTTAAAGTTATACAACGTAATGCGTTTGACAACGTTGAATCACGACAGTTGTTTAATTTACAAAATACTGGTGAAGTTGGGGATTTTGGCACATTCTATCCAATCATTATGGCAGGCTTGGATACTTTGATTCTTAGAGCTTCAGACTTTGTACACGGGCCTGGTGATCGTCTGCAGATTGAGTTGATTGGTGAATCTCTGATATCCCCCGTACATGTGACCATTAGAGCGGATGAATATAATGAACGCATGTTTGGTAATTTACTTGAAAGTGTTATGCAGAGTAATGCTGAGATTATGATTGATGAATCACTAGAGCTGTTGGTACAAATTGTCAACAACTGTGAGGGTGGTGCCCCTCGACGTAAAGCTCAAACACTGTTGACAGAGCAGATTATCAATAAAAAAAGAAGGCATTTATATGTGGCTGTGAATAATGATTCTACATGTTTTTCCGTTTGTTTGATGGGTATGTTGAACCCACAGTACACATATGCTGAGGCCCTGGTTAGTGGTCGTGAGTTACACATGGGATCTTGTTTAGCGTTAGATGATTGTGTGGCATTCACAGATATTGTTCGGTTTGAAGAAAAGACTGGGTGTAAAATTGTTGTCTTTCATCGAACACAGGATGGTCACTTTACCAAGTTTCAAAACAGTGAGGCCACCCACCCTAGAACCGTCTTTATGTACTTACACGATAACCATTTCTATGGCATTGTGAATCTGAAGGGTTTTCTGGGTGTGTCATAAGTTTGAGTCGTGTTATACAGGTTTTAACACCCGTGGTGATCATGGCTGTAAACATAGCTGTAGTGTCTGTCTTCATGAAGATTGTCATACCCAACCCCGTAACACAATGCAGTGCCCAGACTGTAAGCGGATATGTTATTCTGACTTTTGTTATAGACAGCATAAACGCTTGAAACAACACAAAAGTGTGGGTCATTGGGTTAGCAGATCAGTGTACACACTGCAAATTTTGTGTGCGCAATAAGCTTTGATAACGAGACGTGGTGTTCAGCCAGAGATGGTTGCGTCGCTGCTTTTTTCCAAAAGTTTAGGCAACCGAAATATAATGACTACACGTTTATAGCACACAACTCTAAAGGTTTCGATTGTTACATCTTGATGCAGTACCTTGCTAACAATGGTATTGGCACGACACTTATTGCTAATGGTAGCAAGCTCATGATTTTTACAGATAGCACATTCAACCAGAGATACATTGATATTCATTGCTTCCTACCGATGAAGCTGGCGGCCTTGCCACGTGCTATGGGTTTAAAGGATTCGAAAAAAGGCTACTTTCCTTACAAGTTTTAACATCAAGGAGAATGAGAACTATGTTGGCCCCCATCCGGAACCGCATTACTACGGTGTGAATACCATGTTGGCTAAAGAAAAAAATGAGTTTTTGCAATGGTAAGCAACTGTTTCTGCAGACCCCTTTGTCATACAGGAGGAAATAAAGTCTTACTGCGTGAATGATGTTGTAATCTTGAGAGAGGGTTGTATGCGCTACAGACTCGAGTTCTTGGAGTGTGGTGGTGTTGAGCCATTCCGGTCAATTACGATTGCTTCAGCTTGCATGAAAGTCTTTTGCAACAGATTCCTCACCAAGGACACCATTGCATTGTTCCCCTCAGACAACTACAATCATTGTCAGAAGACATTCTCAAACAGCTCAATCCAGTGGCTTGAATATGTGGCCTCTGATGAGAATATATCAATACAGCACGCCCTGAACAGGGGTGAAGTGAAAATCGGTGCCTACTATGTTGATGGATATCCTGAACGCGATGGGGTGTGCACAGTCTATGAATTTCTAGGCTGTTTCTGGCACGGTCACCCAAAGTGTTATTGTTTAGCAAGCATCAATCCGGTGACAAAGATTCAGTACGGGTTGATGCACCAACAATGGCTGACAAAGCTTGAGGCTTTAAAAGAACAACACAACGTACATGTTCAATACATATGGGAGTGTGAGTGAAATCAGCTTAAAAACACATCCGCAGATGTCAGAGCTTTCTTGAAGACCTTGATGCTCCAGAGCGCTTTGACCCTCGGGATGCTCTTATTGGCGGTCATACCAACTCAATTCATTTGAAGTTTATGGCTCGAGAAGGGGAAACTATTCAGTATAACGATGTCTGTAGTCTTTACCCATTCTGCAACAAGACAAAGACTTATCCGATTGGGCATCCAGACATAATCTTTCAAGATTTCAAATCACTAGACACCTACTTTGGTATTGTTAAGGCTAAGGTGTGTCCACCGAAAGGCCTTTATCACCCATTTTACCACACAGGGTCGGCGGTAAGCTGTTATTTCCCTTGTGTACATTATGTGCAGAGTCTGAAAACCAGGTAACTGATTGTACACATACTGATTCAGAAAGATCTTTAACTGGTACCTGGGTTTCTATTGAGCTGGTTAAGGCTGTTGAGAAAGGTTATCGCATTGTGATAATATATAGAAAGTCTGGGATTTCACCAGGACATCAGATAATCTTTTTGCAGATTACAAGAGAACATTCCTGAAGCACAAGCAGGAAGCTAGTGGCTTCCCGCCATCTGTGGTTGACGATGATGCTAAAGACCAGTATATCCGTGAATATCATGAAAAGGAGGGTGTGCAGCTTGACAAGAAAAACATTGTTGTAAACAGTGCTAGGCGATCTTTGTCTAAATTGGCCATGAATAGTCTTTGGGGTAAGATGGGTGAGCGGTCTAACCTTATGAACACAATGCTAATTAAAGATCTGGAGGAGTTTAGCCACTACCTTTTTTCCAGTGAAATAGAAGTTGGCTATTTCTCTTTCATCTCAGACACAGTTGCGATGGTACAGTGGCAACATTTTTATTGCCGCGTTCACAACCGCTTATGCTAGACTCAAGTTGTATTCACTCTTGGAGAAGTTGGATAGACGTGTACTCTACACAGACACTGATTCAGTGATCTTTGTCACACGCCACGGGGATTGTGTACCCCCACTGGGGCCATTCTTTGGTGACTTGACTGATGAGTTGCCAGATGGTGACAGCATCGCTCAATTTGTTAGTGGTAGGCCAAAGACATACGGTTACAAAACCGTTAAAGGTCTGACCTGTCTCAAAGCAAAAGGCATTACACTCAACAGCTACAAAACAACCATTTTTAACTTAGAGACGATAACACGACTGGTTGATAACTTTGTACGAGGCGAGGGTGGCGATGATGATCATGTCCTTGCTAATGCAGACACAATTGCGAGAGATAAAAGAACATTCACATTGAAAAACCGAGTAGTGTCTGAGCGTTTCAGAGTTCTGTACAACAAGCGTGTACTGCTCCCCGATTACAGCA
>JACXGI010004221.1:26553-55512 GCA_016801175.1 Esox masquinongy
GCATACAAATACAACTCCCTGCCACTTCTCCCCTGCCAGATCAATGGTTCATGTTTACATGCCACATCTCGCGTTCACCAGTTCCTCGTCCTGCCTATCCGTGCACCGACCGATCGCCCGTTCCCGACTATTCTGCCTGAGCCCTGCCTGTACTTCTGTTGTCCGCCGGTATTCTGACCTCTCGCCTGTCCCTGACTACGCTGCCTGCTCCCTGACTGTACTGCTGCCGCCAGCCCGTGTACCGACTCTCTGCCCGTCCCTGACCACTCTGCCTATCGCTCGTCTGCCCCTTCGCCGCCGTTACGTTAAACGCCTTACCTCCCGTCCCTGTACACTCTACCTGCCCTTTTCCCACTCGCTCCCAGTCCGCGATTGGATCCTCACCCGTGTCCCTGACAATGTTGGCAACCGCTGTATGATGAAATGCTGAAGGTGAGGGAGATTACTTTTATAGGTCTACCAACATTGTTGTGTGATGACAATCTGCTACCCATTCAGAAAAACAACCTTTTAATTATTGACAATTTAATGAAAAGTGCATCAGAGAGTTTGGAGATGGAGAGAGTTTTCACACAATATTCACACCACCGTAACCTGAGTGCAATTTACCTTGTCCAAAACATGTTTGTTAAAGGCAAATCCAGTAGAACTATTAACTTGAACCCAAACTATCTCATCTTGTTTAAAAACCCCTGTGACAATCAGCAGATTAGCATTCTAGGCAGACAGATATACCCCGGTCTTTCTCGATTCTTCATGGAGAATTTAAAGACGCAACACATCCGACTTTTGGTTATTTACTTATTGACTTTAAAGCTACAACACCAGAAGAATACCGTCTGAGAACAGGGTTATTTTCAGGGGATTGGCCTGTCGTCAACGTTCCTAAGAAAGTTTGATCATGTCTAAACGCATTCGTAGAAATTTACCACTTTTGAAGATGTTATTTAAGGCACCGGCAAGTCAATGAAAAGTTATATTAGAATCAGCGTTCACCGACCTCATTCTATCACTCTGTGAAATAACTCTTAATCTAAGGCGCGGAAATATACCCTTAACAGAATCGCAGCTCTGAAAAGTAAAGAGACAAAAATCCAAAATTATATACATGTCTAGAAAGAACACTTCAGTCGCAAAGAAAAGAAAAACCATCAACCAATCTGGAGGTTTTCTACTACCGTTACTAAGCATTGCAGTTCCATTCCTAATCAGTCTAATTGCATCGAGACACGGTTAAACTGGTTAAAAGTGTGACAGCAACCAATAAAATTGCTGACGCTAGAAGGCCATTGGGTTGGGGGTTGTTTTTAGAGGCCATGGCATGTTTTAACATGCCTTTTACAACTATTCCAAATGAGCTTGTAAGGCGTAAAATCAATTTGTATAAACAAACATCTGGGGACACAATGGATGATTTAGCCACACCCCCAGCAACTGGTCAACCAAAACCCCCACACCCCCAGCAACTGGTCTAACCAAAGCTTTCTTTGTACCACCTACCACAGACCCCACAAAATGGCTTCCATTTTAATGTGTTTTTATTTTATGCTTTTTTATCATTTGTGATTCATTGTCAAAGTGTATGTTTTACCTTGAATAATTGTTGTATGAAAAATACAATGTAAACATTGACGTGGTTTTACGAATGGTTTATTTTTAATAATAAAGCTGACATACACATGATTTACTTTTCTATTTCTTCAACAACCATGACACAAATTAAACGATTCACAAGATTGAGCATGTTGTATGCAATTAAGCATTTGCTTATCACGCTTACTCTGGTACATCTTAGCTACAAACTTTGAGACTAGCGCATCATTTTCTCGTAAATCATCAACATAAAAAGACATAGCATCTTTATAACTCAGACCTCTTGTCATTAGATAGAGAAAGAACACACAATGTTGTCCACACGTGGTTGAAATCATGTCCTGGACTTGTTTTGAACTTTATTCCACATTCTCACAGGTTTGCAGAAAGGCACTGATTGACTTGGGAAAATACATAAAATCTGGGTGGTTTCCAAAACTGTCATAAAACCTTTCAATGCCATCATCTGTTATGTAAATAGCCAGCCAGTGCTCCCCGGGGTGGTTGCTCGGGTGTGTATTAACAATCATCATTGATGCAACATCCCGGACTGGTCCACTAGGTAGTTGGTCGCATGCCAGCACACCATAGAAATGAGTCCTAGATGAAAATTGGTTTACCACACCGGTCAACTCTGCGGTACACCGTTTTCCGTAATAGTAGTCAACCATGACTTGTCGTCGGTTTGACACTTCGATAATCGAGTCAAAAATGTAATAAACAACCAAATTAATTGTGTGGGGCAGTGGTTGTCTGAACCTCATCTCAAGTCGCACATTCCCTGACTTGATCAAGGATAGGTGCTGACCACATTCCTCATCCGGCGCGCAGTTGAATGCATAAAGGGGCATAGCCGTGTAAGAAGTCTGACCTGTCAATAGCCAAGGCTAGGTCCTTTAGGTGTTTTCCTGAAGCTAAGGCCAATTGGTAAAATTCACGCACTGCTGACCCTGTTGTGTAATTTGGTTGGAATGGTTTGCTAGGAAATTGCTGACCGTCTACATACATAGCCATAAACTCCAAATTATAATGTTTGAAATTAAACAGATATTTGTGTAACTTCCTGTAACACTGTCATTGTCCACCAATCCAATGACAATACATTTTGGCAGAGGTCCTAAAAATAGGTTTTCCTGGTTGCAAACGCGACCCCCCGCCAGTAAACTAAATGTCTTCATACACACTCTTTCAATTGGGTACTTGGCAGTGGTTGAGAGTAGCGCTTGAGCGTGTCCAAGTTTCACAGCTGGTGAAGCAGTCACTTTCTTGACAAATAGTGACGCAGATAATATATGAAAACAATAACGCACATCCCCTGCCCCCATAAGACAGAACTCGTCTTTACCGCGGACCATGCTAACCTTTAAGTCAACCCTGTTTAACATGAGTTTCTCTTGAAAGAAGATATCACTATGAACAGGGCCGATCATTTCAAATGTTGTACTATCCGCTGAATAGGCAGCCCTTTTCGTGAGTCCATCGTTCTCGCCTGCATGGTCCGTAACATCCATGTAACTTGCGGCGTCCTTGTAAAACAAACCAGCTGAAAACTGTGTCTTTAATGCATCACATCCGTAATTCAGAATGCTCTCTATAACGGCTCTGTAGGGGTATGTGTTGCTACTCTGGCTAATTAAACGGTCACCCAAGGAGACATCCACTTGAAAATAGGGTGGCTATCGGGTAGTTGATAACCCCAACACGTGCTCCGTCATCAATATCAGTTCCGTCCGGTTTAGTGACTTTTACACGTAGGTACAACAAAAAGTATTGTTTAGATCAACGTAGTCTTCGCCATTTCCTGCAATAAAGAACTCCAGAGGGGCTGCATCTGATATTGCTGATAGGGTTGGTATTTCAATGTATGGAGATGTCTGTGTGAAAGGAACTGCGAATAAATCCAACTCTGTTTTCATACATTCAACCAGACATGCGGTGTAGGAGTGCCATCTTCCTAAAATATGTTTTTAATCAACTTTGTGGTGTTCCCTTTGAGTGTCCAATGAGCTGTATGCCTTCTTTTAACCGTGGCTCTTGAATTTGTCTCATTCTTGCGTTTTTTACTGTTTGGTAGGCTCCTCCTACCAGGTGGTCTCTTTCTAACACCTCGAGTCATAACCATCAATCCTTTTCCGTCCTGCTGTTTTGTTTGTCGTGACATAACACTGCTGACAACATCGCCAACTATATTCCTTAATGCATTTTTCAGATATGGTTTTGCTTTTGAGAACCCACGCTTCAACAAAGGTATTGCCATCCGGAAAAGCCCTCGGAAAAGGCCCCCTACACCAGCCCCATACATTGCAGCGCTACCATGATACCCCGGGAAACCGTTACCGGCCTGTGTTGTGTAGTATTCAAAATACTTGACAGCGGAAAGAGTGCTGGTCCGCTTCTACTGGCCCGGATTAACAAAGGACATAGCTAAGTACTGTGCGTCATGTGACTCCTCTCAACGTACAGTCCCCAAAGTGCACTACCGTAACCCTCTGATCCCTCTCCCCATTATAGAGACTCCGTTCGAGAGGATCGCCATGGACCTGGTGGGACCTCTGCCACGCTCGGCTCACGGCCACAAATACATATTGGTGGTGGACTACGCTATGAAATTCCCGGAAGCGATCCCCCTAAGGTCAATGGCTACAGAAGGGATAGCCAGGGAGCTGTAACTGTTGTTCTCCCGAGTCGGCCTGCCCTCAAGCATCCTTACAGATCAAGGTACCCTGTTCATGGCCAGGTTGCAACCTGTATAAAGTAGAACAGATACGCACCAGTGTCTATCATCCGTAGACAGACGGGCTGTGTGAGCGCCTGAATAAGACCATTAAAGGGATGTTGATGAGGGTAGTCGACAAGGACGGGAGAAATTGAGACATGCTTCTACCCCACCTGATGTTCGTGTTGCGGGAGGTCCCCCAGGCATCCACAGGCTTCTCCCAGTTTGAACTACTGTATGGTCAATGCTGCCAGGGTATTTTGGATTTGGCACACAAGGCTTGGCAAAACCTGCCTTGTCCCTATAGATCCCTGATAGACCACGTAGTTCTATTGAGGGACAGGATGGCTACGGTGTGGCCGGTGGTCCGGGAACATATGGCAAAGGCGCAAGCAACCCAGGCAAGGGCTTATGACAGGACAGCCCAGCCGTGACAGTTCCAGCCCAGGGATAAGGTGATGCTGTTAGTCCCTACATCGCAGCATAAACTGCTGGCTCAGTGGCAGGGCCCATATGAAGTAGTGGCACAAGTCTCCCCGGGTATAAATAGCCCGGTAGGAGAAAGCCAGAGCAGATTTATCACATTAACCTGTTGAAAGCTTATCAGGAACGAGGAGTGCCGGCGCTGTATGGGGGCACAGCGGAGAAGGGGCCTGCCCCAATCGAGGTCCGCTTGGGGACTAAGCTCACAGTGCAACAGAGGAGAGAGATGGAGACGCTGGTGAGGAGGAACAGCCGGGTGTTCTCCAAGACGCCCGGCCACACGATGGCCATCCAGAACCACATTGCCACAGAACCAGAGAAAAAGGTACACCTAGTGTACGCCCCTATCGGCTACCCAAGGCACACCTTGACATGCCTAAAAGCTTCTGGCACACTGTAATTTGGAGTGACGAGACCAAATTAGAGCTTTATGGTCACAACCATAACCGCTATGTTTGGAGAGGGGTCAACAAGGCCTATAGTGAACAGAATACCATCCCCACTGTGAAGCATGGTGGTGGCTCACTGATGTTTTGGGGGTGTGTGAGCTCTAAAGGCACAGGGAATCTTGTGAAAATTGATAGCAAGATGAATGCAGCATGTTATCAGAAAATTCTGGCAGACAATTTGCATTCTTATGCAAGACAGCTGCGCATGGGACGCTCTTGGACTTTCCAGCACAAGGCCAAGTTGACCCTCCAGTGGTTACAGCAGAAAAAAGTGAAGGTTCTGGAGTGGCCATCACAGTCTCCTGACCATAATATCATCAAGCCACTCTAGGGAGATCTCAAACGTGCGGTTCATGCAAGACGACCAAAGACTTTGCATGACCTGGAGGCATTTTGCCAAGATGAATGGGCAGCTACTGTGTACCACCAGCAAGAATTCAGGGCCTCATAGACAACTAATAGAATAGACTGCACGCTGTCATTGATGCTAAAGGGGGTAATACACAGTATTAAGAACTAAGGGTATGTAGACTTTTGAACAGGGGTCAGTTCATTTTTCTCTTTGTTGCAATTTTTTGTTTTATGATTGTGCCATTCTGTGATGACCTGCAGTTGAATGTGAATCCCATAAGAAATAAAATACATGTGTTTTACCTGCTCAATCATATTTTCTTTACAAAAGGTACACATTATCAATTCTCCAAGGTATGCAAACTTTTGAGCACAACTGTAGGTGAGGATATTAGGGGAAAGGAGGCAAATTATTTATTTTTGCACATTCACCAGTCATGATGTAGTTACGGCAGTGGTGGCCTTGATATAGTCAGAAACCTATTGTATACAAAAATTTGGTTAAGTTTGTTTCACCTTGGATTTTCTCACAGGTTTTGTCTCTATGGGCAACTACTGTAAGTAAATTAGACACACAGGTTGTCTTAAGTAGTGATGGAAATTCCAAATCTTTCTGGTGTTCTGCCTCTGTTCACCTGAAAGCGCCATTTTGCTCCAAAATGGCTTTTAGTTGAAAATTAACCCCAAAACAATGAAAATATGTCCGAAGATAATGCAAAATTACTTCTCGCCTGTGCAAATTATAGATTTTCGGGGAGCAAGATGTCCTCATAGGACCCGTCAATAGTCCAAAGTCGAAGTAACTTTGCCCCAGTCAGAAACCATCCGGCTGATGCAAAATGGCACAATAACTTGTCTGAATCTTCCCTACTGCAAACATAATCATGAGACATACACCCAGATAAAATGACACTAACATTTCTTAATCCATTAAATTTTTTTAAAAGAATATCAAATCAAGACCATTAAGAAGTTTCTAGAGTTGTCAAATGTAAAGCATTCACATGCAATTAATAAAAAAAAACAAAAAAACAACGCCGTTACTTCATTTGTTGCCATTAACACATTTGTGTTTTTGAACCTCAGAGCCATCCATTTATTCAATTTTTGAATGGAAGCACTCTGGAGGGCCGTACCTACACCTATTGTTTTTTTTTTTTTGCAACAGCATAATGGTAACTTCAAAGGCGCTTGACTTGTCCAGTGCATCTCAAATGTTTTAAATTCATAATTGGATAGTAGGGATCACTGGCGCAGCGTGGTCCATCTTAACGAGCTTTAGGCCCAGAGAAGGCGGTGGCATTTCTGGATCTTGTTTATATATGGTTTCTTCTTTGCATGGTAAAGTTTTAACATGCATTTATGCATGTATGAAGCGACATGCACAATGTTGTCTTTATACTATTTTCTATTGAATATAGGGTTTAAATGACACACACATCATTGCATTGTTTTTCTTTAAATGTCCCAATGTTTTTGGAAACAGGGTTCTAAATGTACTGCAATTCATATTTCATTACAAACTGCTGGTATTATAGTCTTATCTATCTTCTGAAATCTCAAGCCCAAATCATGTCCTTCATGTCAATTATATTTTTAAAGAACTATTCCAATTTTATTTTCAGGAAGTGAGAATGAGAGTTGTAAAAATATAGTACAGTAGAAAAAGTGGATCTACTCATCCTGAGTGTGGGGACATCAACTCATTTCTAATTTGACGGTTGGACATTAATACCTAATTGACTTTAACAACAAACAAACCATGATAATGACTTTTAAACGTGATGATACCATTCAACTAGCCAGTGGAAGGGCAGAATATTGGAATAAGCTTTGATCATCTGACAAAAATAATAAAAAGAAACATTCTGTTTGGATGACTTCCGGAGTGTGTTAAATATTCAAATCGTAGATTTACCAACAATTTCAAACGGAACCAGGCAACAGTATCCTAGAAGAGTGGAATGATATTTGATTAGATGAAGGGTGTGTTTTCCAAACCTGTCCTCCTGTGTCTGTGGATTCTGAGTGTTAATGGATGGATGCATCATACATGTCACATATATGAAAACAATAAAGAAGTTGAAGACATGCCAGACTAAATATGCTTAAAAAGCATTTCAAAAGGTCTCACAGCTTCCTGTCACTATGTCACAGACATCGAAGAAGATCTACATGGACTCCCTCAAAACATCAATACTCTCTGCATATACAGGACTAGACATAAAAATGGTACCATGTCTCTGGGTTTTTTCTCTCAGTTTCACGATCTAGTGTATCTGTACATTCATGGCTGTTTTTCACAAATCCTTCCAACTGGGAATAGCCAGGGCCTTCCAAATATGGAATATATGATGTTAAAGGGGCAGGACAATGGCTGCTGTGATTGTCGTATTGGGCCTCACACATTCAGAGATCTAGTCAAGCTAAGTAATTTTATGATATCCAACTTTAGGTTATCAGCAATGGCACTAGATGTGTTCAATGGCATACCTCATTTACAAACTGTCTCCATTGGTAACTCCTGTGTAAAGAAATTGTCAGAGATACTATGCAGATTAATGCATGTAAAGTCACTTACTGATTTAGTCATAGAGGCACAGGAGATACAGACTTTAAATCAAACTGCCCAATCTTCAACACAAATGAGAGCAAGACAACTGTTTTTAACAACCTAACAGGGTGTTCTTTAATATTTGGTGAAATAACACATAGAGGAAGGTGCACTGCCTTGTTTTAAGAACCTGACAGTTTTTGAATCTCGGCTCAAAAATAAACTGCTACTTCAACTTCCCCTGTCTGAAATTAAGCAAATTCATTTCTGGATAAAAAACTGTAAAAATTATATTGATTTTAAAAGCATCTGTAATGTTGTGTTTTTGCTTTCAATCAAAGACATAGAATTTACTAGTATCGATCCAGGCAGCCTTTCAATGTAGTGTTGACTTGTGCATTGGACTGGAATATATACAGTGGGGAGAACAAGTATTCGAAACACTGCTGATTTTGCAGGTTTTCCTACTTACAAAGCATGTAGAGGTCTGTAATTTTTATCATAGGAACACTTCAACTGTGAGAGACGGAATCTAAAACAAAAATCCAGAAAAACACATTGTATGATTTTTAAATAATTAATTTGCATTTTATTGCATGACATAAGTATTTGATACATCAGAAAAGCAGAACTTAATATTTGGTACAGAAACCTTTGTTTGCAATTACAGAGATCATACGTTTCCTGTAGTTCTTGACCAGGTTTGCACACACTGCAGCTGGGATTTTGGCCCACTCCTCCATACAGACCTTCTCCAGATCCTTCAGGTTTCGGGGATGTTGCTGGGCAATACGGACTTTCAGCTCCCCCCAAAGATTTTCTATTGGGTTCAGGTCTGGAGACTGGCTAGGCCACTCCAGGATCTTGAGATGCTTCTTACGGAGCCACTCCTTAGTTGCCCTGGCTATGTGTTTCGGGTCGTTGTCATGCTGGAAGACCCAGCCACGACCCATCTTCAATGCTCATACTGAGGGAAGGAGATTGTTGGCTGTCCCCTTTGCAGAAAAGCATCCCCAAAGAATGATGTTTCCACCTCCATGCTTCATGGTTGGGATGGTGTTCTTGGGGTTGCACTCATCCTTCTTCTTCCTCCAAACACGGCGAGTGGAGTGTAGACCAAAAAGCTCTATTTTTGTCTCATCAGACCACATGACCTTCTCCCATTCCTCCTCTGGATCATCCAGATGGTCATTGGCAAACTTCAGACGGGCCTGGACATGCGCTGGCTTGAGCAGGGGGACCTTGCGTGCGCTGCAGGATTTTAATCCATGACGGAGTAGTGTGTTACTAATGGTTTTCTTTGAGACTGTGGTCCCAGCTCTCTTAAGGTCATTGACCAGGTCCTGCCGTGTAGTTCTGGGCTGATCCCTCACCTTCCTCATGATCATTGATGCCCCATGAGGTGAGATCTTGCATGGAGCCCCAGACCAAGGGAGATTGGCCGTCATCTTGAACTTTTTCCATTTTCTAATAATTGCGCCAACAGTTGTTGCCTTCTCACCAAGCTGCTTGCCTATTGTCCTGTAGCCCATCCCAGCCTTGTGCAGGTCTACAATTTTATCCCTGATGTCCTTACACAGCTCTCTGGTCTTGGCGATTGTAGAGAGGTTGGAGTCTGTTTGATTGAGTGTGTGGACAGGTGTCTTTTATACAGGTAACGAGTTCAAACAGGTGCAGTTAATACAGGTAATGAGTGGAGAACAGGAGGGCTTCTTAAAGAAAAACTAACAGGTCTGTGAGAGCTGGAATTCTTACTGGTTGATAGGTGATCAAATACTTATGTCATGCAATGAAATGCAAATTAATTATTTAATCTCTGAAAGTTTCTCACCCACTGGCCTGGGTTCATCCTTCCCCAGGTCGACATCAAGAGCTAAACAAAATGTTATCCAAACTTGTCTGGTTGTTGGCCATGTAATGGATAAAATGGCACTGAGCTTTTGTTGGGAACAGTTGCTCATTTCTCTCCTAGATTACAAGTAATCCGTTACTTGTAAACAACAGTAACTGTAATCTGTTATGTCACCAACTAAAGTATTGTAATCGGATTACAGATTCTTTTGAAAAAATGTATTTAACTTCTTGGATTACTTCAATTGAAAAAGAATAGGTGCGCAAAATAATTATGACACATTACATGTTTGATTTTTTTATTTAATGTTTTAAAAACATTGTTATTTTAACCAAAATAACAATTGCCCGCCTCAGTTGTTGTGCGTGTTATTATCATGCACGCAAAGGTGGGTGCGCATAACCGGATTAGTGACCGATGAAACGCTAGTTTACTTTTCTCCGGTTTTGGTTGGTTGGATGGCGGGTAAAAACAGAGTATAGACCTATCTACGATAATATTAGCCGACTCATATAAAATGTGATTTAGTTATCTACTATCAACGCATCTTTCTCAAAACAATGATAAGCGATAGGCCTACCTGGTGTTATCGTTTTCACGTTTCAAGGTTTATTTGTCAAATGCACCAAACAACACAGCCAGGAAGAGTTGCACCGAACAACTCAGACATGAATTGTTTAGAAGATTAGGCAACTATTTGGAAAAGCACTCTGCCAAAGTATGATGATTTGCATTTGATGCAACCACCTCAACTCCGTCCATACAGGTAGGCCATGTAATTCTGCTTGCTTTGCATCTCAGTAAATTGCTTTCACTGGTTATCATTGACTGCTGACAACATTGACATTAAGCTAAGAGTACAGGTTTATTTCTTTAATTTGAGTTTTGAAAATCCATTGCTCGTGGCCCTAATAATCATAGGCAACGTTCGCGCAGGTAAAACTTATTTGTGGGTGTTCAAGATTGCGAACATGTATTCGCGTGCCTGGGCTTTCTGCAACGTTTTGACAATGTTGGTGGTTGTGGAGAAACACATCAGACTACTGCAGATTTAGTGTACGTGCGAAAAGCTACAGATATCGTGATTTTTATATACAATAATGTCAATACCCTTTTCGCGAAATTGCCATTTATTTTTCAACAATGATTTGAAGCAATTAAAAACATGAATAAAACTACAATAACAGAATTTACTAACACATCCTGAGATTTTGGGTTATGTTCAGATAAAAAGTCAGATTCTGGAAGATCGAGGGTTACTGTATTAATTAGAATGACTGAATATCTGACAGATATTTAGCGTGTAATGTAGAGATGTAGCCCAATCATATTAAAATAGAAAGCAATTTAGAAATCATTTCCAAAGGCACTGTACATAACCCATAAGGTAAAACGCAAATTCCGTTTTTGGCCAGCTATGTAAACTCTAACATTGATTGATCCCGGAAAAGGCGTTCAATTGGTTGTAGGCTATTCCTATTTGTTTTCTAATGCCTCTTAATATGAAAGTAATCTAAAAGTAATTCAAAGTAATCCATTACCTTCGCTATTTCAGTAAGATATTACTGAGTATTTGTTCATGTGACTAAGCATGGCACGAGATTGAAAAGCTGCACACTCTGGCAGCAACTCCAGCATACACATTTAATATGCCAACCTGGTCTCAGGAACCTTCGTAGACTATTTTACGAAAATCCATGGCACCTGATTTCGTATGATATGTGACGTTACGTTAGGTTACATTACAATGCGCCACCAAAACGTATGATACATAACAAAAATATTAAAACGTAACATATCTTACGAACGCTATTGCAACGTATCAAATGTTACGAGCACTATTAAAACTTAAAATAACATACGAACGCCAGACAAACGTATGATATGTACGAACGTTATGAAATACGATTTTTTAACAAAATGTTTGAATTGTGTTACGAACCGGCAACATTGGGATGAAGAGGCAGTCGCCTTACCCACTGCCCATATTAGACATGGAGATTTTGGATGAGTAACAGCAATAGCAAGGTTGCTAGAATATGTTATAAAAGCATTTTATTGTTAACGTTACGTTGACATTAGGCATCACAGCACTGGGGTTAGGGTTAAGGTTTGGGCTACAGTTAGGAAACAAAAAAGGTTAGGTTAAGGTTCGGTAAGGGTTACGTCTCACAGCTCTGGGGTTCAGGTTAGGGTTAAGGTTAGGTATCACAGCATTGGTGTTAAGGTTAGGGATATTGTCTGGGTTAGGATTAGAAATAAAATCACTTCAAACATATTTATGTTGTGACAACACCACTCGCCAAGACACAATACAGGTTCTTCAGTGGAGTAGTGTGCCTGTCTGGGATGTGGAAGGTCCCTGGTTCAAACCATTGCTACTGCTTTTTTTTCTCCATTCCGACTCTAACGTTATTTTACTGCACGTAATATCTTACGAAATCCTCTGCCTAAAATTTACGTAAAATAGTCTACGTCATCCTTCTGAGATCAGTCTGAATATGCAATGGGACAAAATACATGTATATCCATACATTTTAATGCGCATTATCTAATTTGGAAATATGGTTGGAAATGACAAAATTCGATAATGTTAGTCAAAATATTTTACACACGCTTGATTGTTTTATTTCTTTTGTCGATCAGAGTTGATCCGACAAATACGCGACTGAAATGCGTTTTCTATTAAATAATAATGTTGAGAAATTAGGCTGCATTATGGTGCATTGCAAAACAATTCTAAACTAGGTTTAAACATACTGAAATTTAGAAGCAAACAAGTTTCAGTAAATGATTTGTGCCTATTACTTTATGCAGAGCTGTCAAAGGCTCTTCTGCACCCATGGCCTAGACTATGGAGGACATAACCTGCCAAAATTAGAAATAAATGAATAAATAAATGTATCAATAAATATATTTATACATAAAATTATAATAATAAATGTACTAATCAGTATTAATTCCCTATTTATTTAATTCCTTGATCATTTATTTATGTATTTATGTATTTTTTTATTCATTTCCATAATCTTATATCTCTGTATATATTTATTTCTGTATTTTTTTATTTCTGTTTTTGTTTATTTATGTATTGTTTTATTTCTGTATTTATTTATTTATGTATTTCCTTGTCCTTAAGCTAATGAGGGGGCAGGACTAACAGTCAGACGTAGGAATCAAGTCCAGGGCAGCAGATAGAATCAGACTGTGAAGACAATGAGTGCTGTTTTAGATCCTTGGCTCATCCTCATGCTGCCAATCACTATTCCTCGTTTAAGCACATGCATCGTTTGAGCATAGGTGACATGAATGAACAAATACAGAAATAAAAGAATATGGAAATAAATAAAAACAGAAATAAATGAACATGGAAATAAATAAATACAGAAATAAATATATACAGAAATATAAGGTTATGGAAATGAATATAAAAATATATAAATACAGAAATGAATGATCAATGAATTAAATAAATTCGGAAATAATATTTATTAATACATTTATCATTATATTTTTAAGTATAAATGTATTTATTGATACATGTATTTATTTATTAATTTATTTCAAATTTTGGCAGGATTGTCCTCAATTACTAGACATCCAATGGAAACTGACATAATTTCCATTGTATTTGCATTGTACATTGGCTTCAAAATCCCTTACTCAGATTGGAAACATGATTTTGTTATCCAAATATTTTCTTTGACTTAGACATTCAGTGTAACTTCCCCATTAACCCTATAACTACAGTATAAAAGGTGGATACGATTTACCCGTGATATGCTGTCACGGCAATTCACACATTTTTCAGGAATCCACTCTTGGTCAGAGATCTGAACATGGAAACACAACTGCCACCCTATATTTCACACATCATTCTGTATTGTGACAATTTCTTTCTATCGTTCCAAGGGCATCTTTATTGCGTGTTGCTTGGGGTCAGAGCCTAATAATGTTTTAACATTCTTTAGAGTGGAAATAAAATTAATTTGCATTTTATTGCATGACATAAGTATTTGATCACCTACCAACCACCTACCAACCAGTAAGAATTCCGGCTCTCACAGATCTGTTAGTTTTTCTTTAAGAAGCCCTCCTGTTCTCCACTCATTACCTGTATTAACTGCACCTGTTTGAACTCGTTACCTGTATAAAAGACACCTGTCCACACACTCAATCAAACAGACTCCAAACTCTCCACAATGGCCGAGACCAGAGAGCTGTGTAAGGGCATCAGGGATAAAATTGTAGACCTGCACAAGGCTGGGATGGGCTACAGGACAATAGGCAAGCAGCTTGGTGAGAAGGCAACAACTGTTGGCGCAATTATTAGAAAATGGAAAAAGTTCAAGATGACGGTCAATCTCCCTCGGTCTGGGGCTCCATGCAAGATCTCACCTCGTGGGGCATCAATGATCATGAGGAAGGTGTGGAAGAAGCCCAGAACTACACGGCAGAACCTGGTCAATGACCTGAAGAGAGCTGGGACCACAGTCTCAAAGAAAACCATTAGTAACACACTACGCCGTCATGGATTAAAATCCTGCAGCGCACGCAACGTCCCCCTGCTCAAGCCAGCGCATGTCCAGGCCCGTCTGAAGTTTGCCCAAGACGATCTGGATGATCCAGAGGAGGAATGGGAGAAGGTCATGTGGTCTGATGAGACAAAAATAGAGCTTTTTGGTCTAAACTCCACTCGCCGTGTTTGGAGGAAGAATAGGGATGAGTACAACCCCAAGAACACCATCCCAACCGTGAAGCATGGAGGTGGAAACAACATTCTTTGGGGATGCTTTTCTGCAAAGGGGACAGCCAACAATCTCCTTCCCTCAGTAAGAGCATTGAAGATGGGTTGTGGCTGGGTCTTCCAGCATGACAACAACCCAAAACACACAGCCAGGGCAACTAAGGAGTGGCTCCGTAAGATGCATCTCAAGGTCCTGGAGTGGCCTAGCCAGTCTCCAGACCTGAACCCAATAGAAAATCTTTGGAGGGAGCTGAAAGTCTGTATTGCCCAGCGATAGCCCCGAAACCTGAAGGATCTGGAGAAGGTCTGTATGGAGGATTTTTCTGGGTTTTTGTTTTAGATTCCGTCTCTCACAGTTGAAGTGTTCCTATGATAAAAATTACAGACCTCTACATGCTTTGTAAGTAGGAAAACCTGCAAAATCAGCAATGTATCGAATACTTTTTCTCCCCACTGTATATATTCCAGTCCAATGCACAAGTCAACACTACATTGAAAGGCTGCCTGGATCGATACTATTAAATTCTATGTCTTTGATTGAAAGCAAAAACACAACATTACAGATGCTTTTAAAATCAATATAATTTTTACAGTTGTTTATCCAGAAATTAATTTGCTTAATTTCAGACAGGGGAAGTTGAAGTAGCAGTTTATTTTTGAGCCGAGATTCAAAAACTGTCAGGTTCTTAAAACAAGCCAGCGCACCTTCCTCTGTGTTATTTCACCAAATATTAAAGAGCACGCTGTTAGGTTGTTAAAAACAGTTGTCTTGCTCTCATTTGTGTTGAAGATTGGGCAGTTTGATTTAAAGTCTGTATCTCCTGTGCCTCTATGACTAAATCAGTAAGTGACTTTACATGCATTAATCTGCATAGTATCTCTGACAATTTCTTTACACAGGAGTTACCAATGGAGACAGTTTGTAAATGAGGTATGCCATTGAACACATCTAGTGCCATTGCTGATAACCTAAAGTTGGATATGATAAAATTACTTAGCTTGACTAGATCTCTGAATGTGTGAGGCCCAATACGACAATCACAGCTGCCATTGTCCTGCCCCTTTAACATCATATATTCCATATTTGGAAGGCCCTGGCTATTCCCAGTTGGAAGGATTTGTGAAAAACAGCCATGAATGTACAGGTACTTCAGATCGTGAAACTGAGAGAAAAAACCCAGAGACATGGTACCATTTTTATGTCTAGTCCTGTATATGCAGAGAGTATTGATGTTTTGAGGGAGTCCATGAAGATCTTCTTCGATGTCTGTGACATAGTGACAGGAAGCTGTGAGACCTTTTGAAATGCTTTTTAAGCATATTTAGTCTGGCATGTCTTCAACTTCTTTATTGTTTTCATATATGTAACATTTAGGATGCATCCATCCAATAACGCTCAGAATCCACAGACACAGGAGGACAGGTTTGGAAAACACACCCTTCATCTCATCAAATATCATTCTACTCTTCTAGGATACTGTTACCTGGTTCCGTTTGAAATTGTTGGTAAATCTACGTTTTGAATCTTTAACACACTCCGGAAGTCATCCAAACAGAATGTTTCTTTTTATTCTTTTTGTCAGATGATCAAAGCTTTAAGTTATTCCAATATTCTGCCCTTCCACTGGCTAGTTGAATGGTATCATCACGTTTAAAAGTCATTATCATGGTTTGTTTGTTGTTAAAGTCAATTAGGTATTAATGTCCAACCGTCAAATTAGAAATGAGTTGATGTCCCCACACTCAGGATGAGTAGATCCACTTTTTCTACTGTACTATATTTTTACAACTCTCATTCTCACTTCCTGAAAATAAAATTGGAATAGTTCTTTAAAAATATAATTGACATGAAGGACATGATTTGGGCTTGAGATTTCAGAAGACGGATAAGACTATAATACCAGCAGTTTGTAATGAAATATGAATTGCAGTACATTTACAACCCTGTTTCCAAAAACATTGGGACATTTAAAGAAAAACAATGCAATGATGTGCGTGTCATTTAAACCCTATATTCAATAGAAAATAGTATAAAGAC
Source organism: Esox masquinongy (assembly GCA_016801175.1). Taxonomy (NCBI): domain Eukaryota; kingdom Metazoa; phylum Chordata; class Actinopteri; order Esociformes; family Esocidae; genus Esox; species Esox masquinongy. The sequence goes on from JACXGI010004221.1 coordinate 43,337, forward strand.
AACATTGTGCATGTCGCTTCATGCAAATGCATGTTAAAACTTTACCACGCAAAGAAGAAACCATATATAAACAAGATCCAGAAATGCCACCGCCTTCTCTGGGCCTAAAGCTCGTTAAGATGGACCACGCTGCGCCAGTGATCCCTACTATCCAATTATAAATTTAAAACATTTGAGATGCACTGGACAAGTCAAGCGCCTTTGAAGTTACCTTTATGCTGTTGCAAAAAAAACAAAAAAACAATAGGTGTAGGTACGGCCCTCCACAGTGCTTCCATTCAAACATTGAATAAATGGATGGCTCTGAGGCTCAAAAACAAAAATGCGTTAATGGCAACAAATGAAGTAACGGCGTTGTTTTTTTGTTTTTTTTTATTAATTGCATGTGAATGCTTTACATTTGACAACTCTAGAAACTTCTTAATGGTCTTGATTTGACATTCTTTTAAAACATTTTAATGGATTAAGAAATGTTAGTGTCATTTTATTTGGGTGTATGTCTCATGATTATGTTTGCAGTGGGGAAGATTCAGACAAGTTATTGTGCCATTTTGCATCAGCCGGATGGTTTCTGACTGGGGCAAAGTTACTTCGACTTTGGACTATTGACGGGTCCTATGAGGACATCTTGCTCCCCGAAAATCTATAATTTGCACAGGCGAGAAGTAATTTTGCATTATCTTTGGACATATTTTCATTGTTTTGGGGTTAATTTTCAACTAAAAGCCATTTTGGAGCAAAATGGCGCTTTCAGGTGAACAGAGGCAGAACACCAGAAAGATTTGGAATTTCCATCACTACTTAAGACAACCTGTGTGTCTAATTTACTTACAGTAGTTGCCCATAGAGACAAAACCTGTGAGAAAATCCAAGGTGAAACAAACTTAACCAAATTTTTTTATACAATAGGTTTCTGACTATATCAAGGCCACCACTGCCGTAACTACATCATGACTGGTGAATGTGCAAAAATAAATAATTTGCCTCCTTTCCCCTAATATCCTCACCTACAGTTGTGCTCAAAAGTTTGCATACCTTGGAGAATTGATAATGTGTACCTTTTGTAAAGAAAATATGATTGAGCAGGTAAAACACATGTATTTTATTTCTTATGGGATTCACATTCAACTGCAGGTCATCACAGAATGGCACAATCATAAAACAAAATATTGCAACAAAGAGAAAAATGAACTGACCCCTGTTCAAAAGTCTGCATACCCTTAGTTCTTAATACTGTGTATTACCCCCTTTAGCATCAATGACAGCGTGCAGTCTATTCTATTAGTTGTCTATGAGGACCCTGAATTCTTGCAGGTGGTCTACAGTAGCTGCCCATTCGTCTTGGCAAAATGCCTCCAGGTCATGCAAAGTCTTTGGTCGTCTTGCATGAACCGCACGTTTGAGATCTCCCTAGAGTGGCTTGATGATATTATGGTCAGGAGACTGTGATGGCCACTCCAGAACCTTCACTTTTTTCTGCTGTAACCACTGGAGGGTCAACTTGGCCTTGTGCTGGAAAGTCCAAGAGCGTCCCATGCGCAGCTGTCTTGCATAAGAATGCAAATTGTCTGCCAGAATTTTCTGATAACATGCTGCATTCATCTTGCTATCAATTTTCACAAGATTCCCTGTGCCTTTAGAGCTCACACACCCCCAAAACATCAGTGAGCCACCACCATGCTTCACAGTGGGGATGGTATTCTGTTCACTATAGGCCTTGTTGACCCCTCTCCAAACATAGCGGTTATGGTTGTGACCATAAAGCTCTAATTTGGTCTCGTCACTCCAAATTACAGTGTGCCAGAAGCTGTGAGGCATGTCAAGGTGTGCCTTGGGTAGCCGATAGGGGCGTACACTAGGTGTACCTTTTTCTCCGGTTCTGTGGCGATGTGGTTCTGGATGGCCGCCGTCTGGCCGGGCATCTTGGAGAACACCCGGCTGTTCCTCCTCACCAGCGTTTCCAACTCTCTCCTCTGTTGCACTGTGAGCTTAGTCCCCAAGTGGACCTCAATTGGGGCAGGCCCCTTCTCCGCTGTGCATCCATACAGCGCCGGCACTCCTCGTTCCTGATAAGCTTTCAACAGGTTAATGTGATAAATCTGCTCTGGCTTTCTCCTACCGGGCTGTTTATACCTGGGGAGACTTGTGCCACTACTTCATATGGGCCCTGCCACTGAGCCAGCAGTTTATGCTGCGATGTAGAGACTAACAGCATCACATTATCCCTGGGCTGGAACTGCCACAGCTGGGCTGTCCTGTCATAAGCCCTTGCCTGGGTTGCTTGCGCCGTTGCCATATGTTCCCGGACCACCAGCCACACCGTAGCCATCCTGTCCCTCAATAGAACTACGTGGTCTATCAGGGATCTATAGGGACAAGGCAGGTTTTGCCAAGCCTTGTGTGCCAAATCCAAAATACCCTGGCAGCATTGACCATACAGTAGTTCAAACTGGGAGAAGCCTGTGGATGCCTGGGGGACCTCCCGCAACACGAACATCAGGTGGGGTAGAAGCATGTCTCAATTTCTCCCGTCCTTGTCGACTACCCTCCTCAACATCCCTTTAATGGTCTTATTCAGGCGCTCACACAGCCCGTCTGTCTGCAGATGATAGACACTGGTGCGTATCTGTTCTACTTTATACAGGTTGCACAGGTCCTTCATCAACCTGGCCATGAACGAGGTACCTTGATCTGTAAGGATGCTGGAGGGCAGGCCGACTCGGGAGAACAACAGGTACAGCTCCCTGGCTATCCCTTCTGTAGCCATTGACCTTAAGGGGATCGCTTCCGGGATCAATACGTATTCGTGGCCGCGAGCCGAGTGTGGCAGAGGTCCCACCAGGTCCATGTCTTCCCCCTGTGCCTACAAACCCAATACAACAATCCTTTAGTTCTGGCGAAGAATTGGTACTTCAACTCACCCTCTGCTATTATCCGGTCCCCGTCCACCATTGCCACTTTGCTCATTGCGCTGCGTATGTCTGAGTCGCGCTGCTGGGCCGTCCTGAACTGTCCCATGAGGTCTTCCGACAGGGTCACGTCCCTGATGTTTGGCCGTGGGGGGGGGGTGCGTTCGTTGTTGCTGTCAGAAGACTCCGTGTGGAACCCGGGCCATGACTCGTCCTCTGTGATCTCCAGAAACACCTTTCGCAGCTTGTCCCCCCAGCATCTTCCTCGGTTGGGGAACTCGCAAAATCCTTCCATTTTTCTTCCTGCAAGCTTTCGGCGAATTGCCGGCCTAGGCACTGCTGGGCGGCATCCGGATCCCGTCCGGCTTCCCTCGGCTCCCCTCACTCTCCCAGCAAGCCGTCCAGCTCCCGGTGACGGTCGGTAGCTCTCTTCCTGGGCTTTGTGGCTGTTCGTCGAGTGGACCAGTCCAGTGCGCCCAACCACATTCCCCTTCTTCCTCTGGTCTCGCGCGCTCCTCTCAGCCATCGCCCACAGTGCGCTGAATAACGGACAGTCTCGCCCCAGTAACACAGGCACCGATAGAACTGGAGACACTCCCATGGCCATCGTGACCTTCCTGGAAGGGTTGCTTAGCCTTACTCTGGAGGTTTGGTAGTTTTTGGTGTCCCCGTGTATACATGACCCCTCCATGTCTCCAGCCAGGTATTCCCATTCCGCTCGCGTGTCCTCTCTGATCAGGGACACTGAAAAGGCGTGCATATCTACCCCCTCTATTCTCACCGGTACGCGTCGGGCTGGCGCTGACTCTACATGCCAGCAGGGCACGGGAGGTGGGGTCAGCATCTCCCTCGGGGAGGGAGTGGACTCTTCAGTTGGCATGGGTTCGTCCCCGGCCGGGCAGTGATGGGCCATATGTCCAAACGCCTTGCACCTGGAGCATTGCATCAGCCTGGGGGGCACTCTGTACCTACAGTGGATATAAAAAGTGTACACACCCCTGTTAAAATGCCAAGTTTTTGTGATGTAAAAGAATGAGACAAAGATAAATCATGTCAGAACTTTTTCCACTTTTAATGTGACCTATAATGTGAACAATTCAATTGAAAAACAAACTGATATCTTCGAAAGGGATAAATGAAAAATAAAAAACTTACAATAACCTGGTTGCATAAGTGTGCACACCCTCTTATAACTGGGGATGTGGGTGTGTTCAGGATTAACCAATCACATTCAAACTCATGTTAAATAGAAGTCATTACACACCTGACATCATTAAAAGTGACTCTGATTAATCACAAATAAAGTTCAGCTGTTCTATTAGGATTTTCCTGATATTTTCTTAGTTGCATCTCAGAGCAAAAGCCATGGTCCGCAGAGAGCTTCCAAAGCATCAGAGGGATCTCATTGTTGAAAGTTATCAGTCAAGAGAAGGGTACAAAATAATTTCCAAAGCATTAGATATACCATGGAACACAGTGAAGACAGTCATCATTAAGTGGAGAAAATATGGCACAACAGAGACATTACAAAGACCTGGATGTTCCTCCAAAATTGATGAAAAAACGAGAAGAAATCTGGTCAGGGAGGCTTCCAAGAGCCCTACAGCAACATTAAAGGAACTGCAGGAATTTCTGGCAAGTACTGGCTGTGTGCTACATGTGACAAAAATGTGGCAGCATCATGCTTTGAGGCTGTTTTTCTTCAGCTGGAACCAGGGCCTTAGTCAAGGTGGAGGGAATTATGAACAGTTCCAAATACCAGGCAATTTTGGCACAAAACCTTCAGGCATCCGTTAGAAAGCTGAAGATGAAGAGGAAGTTCACCTTTCAGCACAACAACAACCCAAAGCACACATCCAAATCCATAAAAGCATGGCTTCACCAGAAGCAGATTAACGTTTTGGAATGAACATCTGTAGGGTGATCTGACGAGGGCTGTGCACAGGAGATGTCCTTGCAATCTGACAGATTTGGAGCGCTTTTGCAAAAAAGAGTGGGCAAATATTGCTACGTCAAGATGTGCCATGCTAATAGACTCCTACCCAAAAAGACTGAGTGCTGTAATAAAATCAAAAGGTGCTTCAACAAAGTATTCGTTTAAGGGTGTGCACACTTATGCAACCAGGTTATTGTGAGTTTTTTATTTTTCCCCCTCAAAGATTTCAGTTTTTTTCAATTGAATTGTTCACGTTATAGGTCACATTAAAGGTGGATAAAGTTCTGACATGATTTATCTTTGTCTCATTCTTTTACATCAAAAGAACCTGGCATTTTAACAGGGGTGTGTAGACTTTTTATATACACTGTATGCTCTGTCAATAAGACGGGCGTCCTCTCTGAGCCCTTAGGAGGCCCTACCCTGCTCTCGTTCTTGGGGTTGGGTCCCCGAGGAAGTCTACTGCCCCCTCCAGCTCACACTAGGGCTTCAGTGGCCCCAAAGGTCGCGATTAACCAGACCAACTCGTCCACTGTATTAGGGCTGCCCTGGCTGACGGTCTTCACCATATGCGTGGGCAGCTCTCTGAGTTATTTTTCTATCACCAATATCTTGAATACCTCGGCGACCGTGTTGGCGGGCCCTAGCCAACACTTTATAAGCCGAATAAGCTGGTGCAACTGGCCTCTCGGGGACTCACCCTCGCAGTACTTCCACTTATGGAACCTAGTGAGGCGGGCTATCAGGCTATTCATGTTTGGCGAAGCCCGTCTCCCGGGAGCAGCCTCCTTCTCCAACATCTGTCGGATGATGTTCAGGGTTGCGGTCTGTTGGACTGACAGAGCGGCCAGCTGCGCCGCCGTGACCCTGCTCATCATAGTGGTCACTGTCGAACGGGCGCTTACCGTCAGGGATTTTTTGAGGGGGGTTTGTCTCCGCTCACGCTGCCCGCATCCTCCACCAGTTGTGACGGTTCGCTAGTGTGCCAAGCCAGTCACTCCGCCTGAAATGTTCACCCAGTGCAGGACAACATAAAATGAGACACCCAGACGGTAAGTAACGGTTGAATTGAAGTTGTATATTTTCCTTAATTTTTCTTAACAGGTTGACATATGGTGACAGGACAGAGACACATGGCCTTTACAAGGCGTTGCGCGCAGAGCAACAATACATCAAAGAAAACTGCTCAAAACACGAAGCAAAACAAACACCCAAAAGGGTGTCTGCTCTCTGTGTCACTCCCCCGTCCTCCTAATCGGGACCTTTTTCAGGGAAATATAATCAAGGCAAACCCGTTACACCTGTTTACTCCCTCCCGTTATCTATTCAGCTGTCTCGGGTGTCCTTGGGCCTACCACCCAGGAGGGGGTGTCCAAGGCCCGTACATTCCACCAGAACCATCACATAACCCTTCTGTTCCTCACTCAAAACCTTCCTTTCCAACTTTGTGGTTTGGGAAGTAGGGGCAATTGGCTCATTTGGGTAAACATTATGGCAAGAAGGATAAGAAGCGGGGACAGCCCGCCGTTTGGGTAAAACCTATGTGACATATGACAGCAAGGCTGTAACTTACCACACCCCTTTTTAACCGTAATAAATACTGACTGTTCATGTTTTTACCTCAGAGATTCCTCAGAGGATTATTCTGTAAGCTTTTGACATGTCTCTCTATTTGCAAATAAACTGCTAATTATGCCAAGAGAATTTTGTCTGTACTTACTCCTTTAAGAGTTCCTATCGATGGAATTACCATCACAAATGAAGGCCAGTTTATGGTGCTATACAGAGTGCAGTGATGAGTCCAGTAAGTGGCATTGGTGGCAAATCTGATGGCTGAATGTTAGAGAACATCAAGCCGCTCAAGTGCTCCCTCACCCGTGGACCTATAAACTACATCTCCAAAATCTAGGATGAGTAAGACTCATCTGAACCAGGGTGAGTCTAACTGATTGGGGGAAAGATTAACAATTTCAGTAGAGAAAGCCAAGTCTACTCTTAACCTTGGCCTGTAGCTTAGTGATGCGGTGAGAGAAAGCCAAATCTACTCTTAACCTTGGTCTGTATCTTAGTGATGTGGTAAGAGAAAGAGACTGTGCTGTCGAGCCAAACTCCCAAGTACTTGTATTTGGTGACTTGCTCAAGCTCCCTACCCTCAGCTGTAGTAATCATACCAGGGGAAAATGAGCTGTGATTCCTACCAAACTTTACAAAGGGGGTCTTTTTACCAAGTCAGAATGTGTTCCCTCATGCTATGCCTCGACTCAGGATGACTGATTGGGGGAACCGATACACTGGGGGTTATTATTTTTAAAGTTAATTCAAGTAAAAAACACGTCTTTCCATGAGCACAGAATTTGATTCTAATATCTTATAATTTGGTTTTAGACAAAACATAAGGATTAGTTGTGTGAAATTATGGCCAAAAGTGTGAAAACTGCCAAAGTAAGTTTATCCCCCAAAATAAACTTACATACAGTATTTTACTGCAACTGAGATGACATTGTGTTTAGAACAACAAAGTTAGATACTTGTTGAATGTCTCAATTCTAAAGATGCTGACTGACAACTCACCCTGGAACAAACCCGGGGTTCAAGAGGAACATAGACAAGAAAGGCTTTTTTGGGGGTGGTCATATGTGTTTTTGGTCTAATCAACATTTTTATGAATTTTTGGAGTTTGTACAATGTAACGTTGCTGTATAGATCTGCAAGAGCATTTTCTACAACTGCAAAAAATATTGAATTGGATAGGAAAAATGAAAACTAAAGATGAATTTAACATATGGTCGCTTAAGTTGAAAAAAAAAAATTACTATAGACAATCTGAGCAACACATCAGATTTTAAAAGGTGCCTAGTTTTGGTTAAAGGGATAATCAAACATTATTTAAGAGCTAGTAACACTTCCACCTAATAGCTTTAACACAGGAAAGGATAGCAAATTTAAATCCTAAACAGACACAAAGGCACAGTTGGGAATTCCTTAAAAGGCGTGGTCACATGGTAAAACTCTGCTGAAGGATAGGTATGGGTGATCCAGCCTTACCCCAGAGGGAAAATAATTATTTTGTTTAGGTATGTGCCAAAATACCAAGAGTTTTTTTTAAAATATTACATTATTTTACAGATCTTAGAAAAGGTATGAAAAAACAGTCTCGGAGTTGTTTAGCTAAATGAAGAACATTTGTCAATTGGTTAATTCGACTTATAATTTATTTACACAGGGAATTGTTGAACGCATGACAAACTTTGTGTAGTTGCATGTTTTTGTTTTTAATATGAATACGTTATGTACACATCATCGAATGGATGCTAGGTCCATACCAGGTACCAATGCCTATTTTAATATACATCCTGGAATTAACTGTTTAGTTATAATAAAGAATGGGGACCCAGGATGGTTCCGTCCTGTGGCTTCATATGATGTTTTTCTGTGCTTTCTCTCGTGTCATTTTCCATTGACTAATGAAGATAAAGCAGGGGGGTGTATGATTATTAATTATTAGGGATTGGGTGGGCTGAACTAAGAACTCAAAGTGAACCAATTTGGTATGTGTAAAGTGTTACATGACACAAGATATAGATTCGTTTACATAGACATTACGGAACATTCACAAACGTTTTTGCTCACATTCCCATTTGTTTCATTTGATTGATTCCATTATTTATTTGGGTTTTGAAAAGTTTTTTTTTTAATGTTAAGTCTAACATTTCAATGGTTGAATAGAATAGATCTAACCATTTTGATAAGGCTTAGCAAAGTCTAGTCTGATCAGAAAACGGAGTCACATTCCTCTGCCAGGCACTAACAGACATAAATATAGCACAAGGAATCAAACATCAACCAAGCCAGATCTGGATGGTAAAGAACATTCAAAATAGACTTACATATTCTTGCCTTTAATTGGGTGTAAGCTTCACCCTAATGATGGAATTTATGAGATCCACATGTTTTCAGGACTGATTTATAGTCTCTATTCTTGGGAGCTAATGATACTATTCCCAGTGGATGATAGTCTGATGGACTGTTGTAGGATATAAACCATTTGTGTTGCAGGTTAACATTCAACAGGTTGGGACATAACAAACCCCTTTCTGGTGACAAATCACACCACCGACTGAACACAGACAACTGAGTGTGAGTACAACAACATGTTCTATAAGGATCATTACAACTACACTGATCAAACCTGTTCCAAATCTACCTGACCATTCACATGGCAGAAGGATATCAGGGTCAGATCACTTGGATCCACACATTCTCATATTACAGAAAAACTATGGACAACGAGATGAGAGGAGAATTCAACTGAGTCCAGATGGGCTCCACACATTACAGGTCAGAGAACCAGATTGAAAGGTCACATGGTCCCGACCATAGTGGGAAACACTGCTGGTGTCAAAACACTGAATCAAATTGAAGTGCTGGAAACCTCTGACTATCCAGATACACATCTACAACAACATTTTTAGAAAGACCCGGTAATTTGTTAGGTCCTGTGGTAGAATTTCACCAATTAGAACTAATTCTAAGACAGGTAAACACAATAACAGTTTTATTATTATATTTGCAAAGAGACTGAAAGACACTTATGAATGATCAGCGAAAGTCTGTCTGAGGTACAGTTCAGAAAAGCTCCTTTTTGTATAGGTAAGGTGTGAGAACATTTCACAAAATAACTGACTTTTTATCAATACATGTTAATCTAGTATAAACCCATTAAGCTTATTCCTTTTTGTCAGGTTCACTCTCTACCCAAGGTTTCACCCAAATGCAGGTTGCCCACCAGCATTTTACAAATACCTCTTGACTTCAATTGTCCATCCATATTTTGTCCCTCTCCTAATTACGACACCATTAACATATCTTGCATTCTTCCTACTTGTCAGAATACAGGTTTGGTACCTTCCTAATCAGCCCAATACTAAACTAGTAATTTACTATTTCCCTATACATTTGTTGGATTCATTAATTCATCAGTTCAACAGATTTTTTTAACAGTCCACATCAAATTGAGCGCACATTTCTGATATAGGAACTTGACAAAACTGATGCAAGACAGAAGAAACAAAAACAGGACCTTTGACTGGAATCTAGCTTCATTCCTCCCAATCATCAGTTTTCCTAAAATAATTGGTATTTTGATCTTATATATGTATGTTCATTCCTCAGGCTGGTAGAGGACTTCGTATGATCACTATCCCAACAATGGTCTGTGATACTTGCTTTTTTGTGAAGGTGCTTAATGGTCATCATTACGACAGCTTTCCTGGTTTGTTTTGTAGGCTGAACCATTCCCTATTAAAAGGTAGAAACTGTCCCTAGTAAATCCATTGGAGTTTAGTGTTCTGGATTCTGGAAATGTCTGGATGGGCTCCATTATTATTCTGGATATGTCATTTGGATGATGTTTAGCATGAATCATGAGGACTGTTCCATTGTCCAACAGGTTTCTTGGGTAAATGTTTTAATTAAGATGTCATGTTGGGTCTGTTTCTGCTGGACACAGTAAAACTGATGGTAGCTTGTCTGAGACTTGATGTGAATGGTAAAGACCAATCACCATGCTCTCACAACCCTTACAATCTAGGTTGGTGGGAAAGTTGACGAATGCCATACAGTTGTTCTATGTGTCAGAGTGAGGTATGTCCATTACTTCACATTTCATTTAAGAAATAATAAAGCCTCAAAGGCCAGATAATCCTTTCATTATTTTTCTTTATTGTTTTTTTAATGGAATTGTTTGGACATTTTCATTTACACTTTTTAGTTTTATCAACATGTAAAAGGTTTTTACATTTGTGAGGTGGGACTACGAGATTAAGGGCATGACAAGTAATTAAATTAAGCTTGAACCAATGCCTGATAGTACTGACTGTCAACTGTATGAAGGACAATAGTTAGGACATGTAAAGCCCCATAACTGATGGGCCCCATACATCCCGTCCACTCATCCTGTGTATACAGGTGCTGGTCATAAAATTAGAATATCATCAAAAAGTTGATTTATTTCAGTAATTCCATTCAAAAAGTGAAACTTGTATAATGTATACATTCATTCCACACAGACTGATATATTTCAAGTGTTTATTTCTTTTAATTTTGATGATTATAACTGACAACTAATGAACTTGTGGAAGATGGAAAATGTTCGCGATTTATGAAAAATAAAAACTCCTCAGAGTCTGGTATAACAGTTGATTATTTCAAGTTTAATTAGGTGGATCCACGGGAACAACCGTCACAACATCAACAGAGAATGAGTACAGAGACTAGCAGAGTAACGTCATGACAGATTGTTCTGATTGTGCATTTCAAGTTTCAAGCTTATATTCTCTTCCAACAGTACAGATGACGGAATTAACATTTGCAGAATGTACATACAAGGAATAGTCGCCACTATGGTGTAGTCTAAAAATGCAAGGTTGCACTCAGATGGCTCCAAGAGGCACAGAGAATCATAGACTGTCGGCTGCCCAGACAACCCGGTCAAAGGCTGAGATATATCAATCTGGACAGTTACTATATGGAGACTTTAAGTTAACTATGCTCTTCCCAATAAGGAATAGAGCTCTGTTCACCTGTAGGATGTAAGTAATAATAACCCCCTGCTGTTCAAGAACTTCTCCTAGAGAACAGTGTCTTATGGCGGTTTTATAACTGGCAGAGGCCTGTTCCTTTTACTGCTCAGGGAGCCAAGGCCCTGTGCAGCCGACATTTCATTCATCCCCGTCCCTGAATACAGATACTGGCCTTATAAGTTGGAGACAGAGAGAGAGACAAGTGTTTCAGTATATGTGTAATTGATCAAGCATACAGAGTACAAAAACTTCTAATAAGATAATGTATAAATAAGAATGACAATAAATTAATTTTCTACAAAACCCCAAATTCAGTATCTCAGAAAATTAGAATATTGTGAATAGGTTCAATATTGAAGACACCTGGTGCCACACTCTAATCAGCTAATTAACTCAAAACACCTGCAAAGGCCTTTAAATGGTCTCTCAGTCTAGTTCTGTAGGCTACACAATCACGGGGAAGACTGCTGACTTGACAGCTGTCCAAAAGACCACCATTGACACCTTGCACAAGGAGGGCAAGACACAAAAGGTCATTGCTAAAGAGGCTAGCTGTTCACAGAGCTCTGTGTCCAAGCACATTAATAGAGAGGCGAAGGGAAGGAAAAGATGTGGTAGAAAAAAGTGTACAAACAATAGGGATAACCGCACCCTGGAGAGGATTGTGAAACAAAACCCATTCAAAAATGTGGGGGAGATTCACAAAGAGTGGACTGCAGCTGGAGTCAGTGCTTCAAGAACCACCACGCA
>JACXGI010004222.1:0-29526 GCA_016801175.1 Esox masquinongy
TTCAGCTCCCTCCACAGATTTTCTATGGGATTAAGGTCTGGAGACTGGCTCGGCCACTCCAGGACCTTAATGTGCTTCTTCTTGAGCCACTCCTTTGTTGCCTTGGCCGTGTGTTTTGGGTCATTGTCATGCTGGAATACTCATCCACCACCCATTTTCAATGCCCTGGCTGAGGGAAGGAAGTTCTCACCCAAGATTTGACGGTACATGGCCCCGTCCATCGTCCCTTTGATGCGGTGAAGTTGTCCTGTCCCCTTAGCAGAAAAACACCCCCAAAGCATAATGTTTCCACCTCCATGTTTGACGGTGGGGATGGTGATCTTGGGGTCATCGGCAGCATTCCTCCTCCTCCAAACACGGTGAGTTGAGTTGATGCCAAAGAGCTCGAATTTGGTCTCATCTGACCACAACACTTTCACCCAATTCTCCTCTGAATCTTGCAGATGTTCATTGGCAAACATCAGAGTGGCCTGTACATGTGCTTTCTTGAGCAGGGGGACCTTGTGGGTGCGGCAGGATTTCAGTACTTCACGGTGTAGTGTGTTACCAATTGTTTTCTTGGTGACTATGGTCCCAGCTGCCTTGGGATCATTGACAAGATCCTCCCGTGTAGTTCTGGGCTGATTCCTCACCGTTCTCATGATCATTGCAACTCCACGAGGTGAGACCTTGCATGGAGCCCCAGACCGAGGGGGAGTGACAGTTCATTTGTGCTTCTTCCATTTGCGAATAATCACACCAACTGTTGTCACCTTCTCACCAAGCTGCTTGGCAATGGTTTTGTAGCCCATTCCAGCTTTGTGTAGGTCTACAATCTTGTCCCTGACATCCTTGGACAGCTCTTTGGTCTTGGCAATGGTGGAGAGTTTGGAATCTGATTGATTGATTGCTTCTGTGGACAGGTGTCTTTTATACAGGTAACAAGCTGAGATTATGAGCACTCCCGTTAAGAGTGTGCTCCTAATCTCAGCTCATTACCTGTATAAAAGACACCTGGGAGCCAGAAATCTTTCTGATTGAGAGGGGATCAAATACTTATTTCACTCATTAAAATGCAAATCAATTCATAACATTTTTGACATGCATTTTTCTGGATTTTTTTTGTTGTTATTCTGTTGCTCACTGTTCAAATAAACCTACCATTAAAATTATATACTGATCATTTCTTTGTCAGTGGGCAAACGCACAAAATCAGCAGGGGATCAAATAATTATTTCCCTCACTGTATATATATATGTATAATCCATGTTAGACCATCACCTTTCCACGTTAATTTCCACATCGTCTCTTAATCATGACCTTCTCTGTGGTGTGTGTTCTCAGTTCCCCAAAGTCATTATTTCTGGAGCTTATAGGGGTGTCTTGAATGGTTTTAACTGAGCAACCTTGAAACACCGTCCGTTTTAGACCTTGAAGTCAACCTGTCCTTCAACAGTGGATAGTGTTTTAAAGGGGCAATATGTAAGCTTGGTACAACCAGCATAAAAATAAGCAAAGATTACCAGTACACAATCTGCAGTTAATGTTTTAGGTTAATCATTCAAAAAATATTTTTCAACAAAGTTAATCAGAGCAACTGACATATTCCTCATTTAAACTTTCTCACCGGTCCGTCAAGATTACAGTGACTTAGACTCACGTTGTACTATTCTGCCCCAACCCACCCTGGACTAGTTAGTACGATACCAGTCAGTACTATCCTGCCCACACCGACCCACCCTGGGCTAGCTAGTACGATACCAGTTTTGTTCGGTAAGGGAAGACGAGGAGGCGACATGTCGTGTTATTGTTCAGAGGCAGAATTCTACACAGTGCCCTTTTAAGCTGTCCCAGTAATGTTTGAAGCCTCTGCTATGCACATGTATGCATGTGTGTCATGTGCCAATGCAGTTTTGTCCAGTGAAATAAAAGACTCAGAGATAGACTAGTACCCTGCTGATTCCATCGACGTTCCATCATGTTGAACCACCCGAAAGACACCTCTTAGATAGAAAAGACACCTCTTAGATGGCTCCATCTTTTAAGTCCCAGGCTAAAGTTGTCCCTGTAAATGTCTCCAGTTTACCTCTGATCATTAGTCTGTAAATGTTTGAATGTTTCTCTTGCCTCACCATTTGGTTTGCATACATAATTTAAAAACCTTTGTTGTAAACACATGACCAAATAATATTTAATGTTTTGCTCAGAGATTGTATAACAATTCCAGATGTACGGCAACCTTGTCAACACGCTCCTTTGTGATCAGGAACAAAACCTTCTAACATTTGAAACATTGGATTTTCCAAAGCCTTCCTACCTTGGCATCCCAACAGAGATAGTTTGACAAGCCAACTTGATTGATAGCTGCAAATGGCTTGGTATCTAAAGGATTTTTAAGGTTAGGGGAGATTTGGAACCCTATCTAGCTGGCTACCTAAATGCAGCTTCGTAAAGTTGCTGTGTCTAGTATTACAGTCAAATAACAACATGTTTCATTTATTTATAGGCTATATAGTTTGATAGCTCCCCTCGTCCGTCATTACCAGCTAAGGAAACTCTGTGACTGTCACTCTCTACTCCAGTCTCTTCACACACTAGCATCCAGTCCAGTAGGCTTCAAACATTTATTGGATAGAATCCACTGTTGCAGGAAAGTTTAGCTTCAAAGTTTGACACAGCCGTGTTGTTGAAAGGTCGTTTCGTTAACCATACTTTACATTGTTAACCATACTTTACATTGTTAACCATACTTTACATTGTTAACCATACTTTACATTGTTTGCGTGAGAGCCAGGATGTTAGACACAGCTGTACACTACACAAGTGATCCTACTTTACTACTTTATTACTTGTTGTAAACATGAATGCGCCTTAATATCTTATTATAAATTGTGTGATGTTATGTCTTTCTTTGTAGCAAATATTATACTCAAAATGTCTGCTACTAATCAAGATCATTATATGACAATAAGAAATTATAACAGTGTCTTCAAAGGCGTGATAACAAAATAATTTAAGTCTGCTTCAAGTGTTATAAAATTTAAGTATTCTTCAATATTTGTGTTGACATAGTTTCAGATTCAACTGCATGTTCAACCTGTATAATACTGTATAGGTGAAGAATGAGGAAGCATTTAGTTGATGACTTCTGGGCCACTTAAGAAAGGGTGGACAGGCATAAAGCATTGTACATCATAGCTGCTACACTTGACAACTTCACATAGATGCCATGCCAATGAATGCAACGAATCAGATTCAAATTCAACAACTGAACATCTCTTCCATTTCAAGGTTTATTCCATTCAACATAATTAAGTTAATTGGTAAATTATAAAGATGGTTACTATGACAGTTATTGCAGTTCATCCCTGAGTCTATGGCTTTGTTTGTGAGGTGGATTTCAGGATCAAATAGATCCAATTGTCTTTAGTCCAACTGGTATCCACTTGCCCAACAACTGCCATAGAGGCCAAAAATGTAAAGCTACAATATTATTACAAACAACAAACAGTCCGGGAAAACGTTTTGTTTCACCCACCGAAGGACACTCAGGTGCTACCTTGCCACGGGTCTGTTTTTTGACACTCCTGACCTGTTGTCGTCACCGCTAAATGTTCAGCTATGAAAAGCCAGCAGACATTTACTCTTTAGGTGCTGATCTGTTGCACTTTCTACAGTCACTGTGATTTATATATGACCCTGCTAGTCAACTGTGTACAGTCACTGTGATTTATATATGACCCTGCTAGTCAACTGTGTACATTTGAACAACTTGAAGAAGGAACTGACCGGCCATCTTTCAGGCCTAATTCCTGTGAAGGTTTTCTTGAGAGATTCCTGCATTTCTAGGTAGATTTCCCTGGCGACCGTGAATCTTAATTCCTTTAATATGTTTTTTGGCTGGGTGTCCGTGAAAAGACACTTTGCTACAGACTGATATTGAGGATTTGGCAAATACTAATGGAATTGTCGTCTACTGACATGTCGAGCAGCCCTCCCCTTTGGTTTTCCACCTCTTTTCACTCTTTACACAATTTAAAGTTATAAATCTTTTTTTAGTAGATGTTTTATAGTTGTTTCATTTTTGATAATACTTTTTGAACAAAACATTTTCTCTGAGAAAGTAATAAAAATGTGAAGTATGAAAAATTCCCTTTGATGCCATGTCTAATTTAGCTCAGTGTTTGTATTACTGTATACTTTAGAAATGAAATTTTGGCTTACCTTTATCAAGTTGTGCCAATCTGTTTAATTGAACCAATTCTCCCACGACAGAGCGGAGATTGACAGCTGACGTTAAGATCTATTATAACAGTCTGTCATGACAAACTATTCTGGGGTGGCACTGTCTTCACTCAGTTGGATCCATGCCATTGGCATCAACCTTCAACACGTTAATGCCACAGCCTTTCATACCCAGACGTAGAATGTCCTGAAACAACAGCTAGTAAATAATATACATTTCACTATAATATATAGTTTTTTTCAATAAATAAATAAATCATTAAAGACGTATTGAGGAGAATGCTCAGTTGGACATCAGTCCAAACATGACAATTCAAATATTCTGACAAAAAATGTGCAACCCATTAATAATCTAGAGGACTGTGATGTTACTCTTTCCTAAGGCTGGTGTAAACAAGTCCCCTGCTTGTCACACAAGATTCCTGTAGTTCCAGCAGCTGCTAGAACACAAGACCTCGAAGGGAAGAATTTTTCTGCCTTGAGCTGTCCTTGGTTCCTCGTTAAATGGTTTTGTCATTGAATATGAAAGTCAAATAATATAGCTGTCTAAAAAAAGCAGTGTGTATTTTACACTGGTCTGTATACAGCAATGACGTGAGAATATCTCGCATAGTTTGATCAGTTTTGTGAAATTAAATTAAATCTGCCCACAGTTAATTGATGGCACATGGGTTTAGTTCAATTCCAAAGAAAAGGGTAATTACCTGTATCAAATCTCACATCTAGAAGGTGCCAATAATATTGTCTGGGACTTTTAAAAAAAAATTTTGGGGAAAAAAGCTAAGAATTGGTTATTATTCAGATTAAATGATTTTGTTCAACTGCAAATCAAAGAAATTCATATGCAAATGTGTATACCAAGTTATTTTTATGGGCACCCAGCAAAAATACCTATAAACCACATTTCAATTAATTACAAATGATTAATGAAATGTCATTCTGTTTGATATTTTCTTTTTAAACACTATCTCTCAGCTTCAGTTATTGTGAGATGACATTGCTTTTATGTTTGTTAATATTTGTAAGTAAAATGACCCTTACACACGTTAATATAACTACAATTCACTGCAATTACAGCTTTAAATCTATTGGTATGTACCAGCGTTGCACAGAGTGAAGGAGTGATTTTGGCCCATTCTTGGCAGATTTGCTTCAGGTTTTTCTTCACTTCTGGAAGTTGGATGATGCTTATTGACTGGAATTTTGAAAAAAGCGCCACAAATTCTTAATGGAATAGACAACAGGACTTTGGATCAGCCACTGTGAAATATTCACCTGCTGATTCTTAAGCCACCCCAATGTTGCTTTGACCTTGTGCTTGGGATCATTATCCTGCTGAAAGGTGAATTTCTTCCCGAGCCAAAGTTTTATAGCTCCCCTAATAAGGTCCTCTTGCAGTATATCCCTGTGTTTTGCTCCATCCATTATTACTTCAATTTAGCAATATGCCCACTCCCTGCTAATGAGAAGCATCCCCACAGCATGATGCTGCCACCATACTTCACTGTATGGAAGAAGGGTTTTGAGACATGGACAGTGCTGATTTACAGCACACACCACACTTTGAGTTTTGGTCAGAAAGCTCTATCTTGGTCACATCTGACCATTAAACCAGTTTTATGCAGAGCTCTTGTTATGGTTGACTGGTGAATCATCATGCCATGCCCAATCACTGAACTCTGTATGTCCTTCAAAGTGATTGTGGTTTCTGTAAAAGGCTGTGCTATGTTTTGAGGACAATATAATCTATCTATATTGTTGATCCAATTGTGCTGACTGGGTTATCTAAACACATTACTTCATCTCGATTGCCTGTAAAATGCTCTTTGCTCTTAATTTTCTGTCAGACTCACAGAGTTTTTTCCCATTAATAGTTTACAGGTGGAGGCCAATGAAAAGGTAACTGTGTTGTTTTTAGGGTGAGCTCTGTTTTTATTTTTCTTAAATATATTTTCATAAAACCAAAATAAAACTAAAGTCACCTTATAATTGATTTTAAATGTCAGTGTTTCAAAATAAAATATCAAACAGAACAAAGTGTACATGTGCCATTTGTAATTGTCGGTAATATTAAATAATTGCTCAGGGATTTGAATATATTTGCAAGGCAATGTATATATGTATTTATATTTACCCAGTTTGTGAACACGTCCAAATTAAAGACAAGGTCATTGATAAATCTTGTGCTTGCAACTCTGTCTTTGCCTTTATGGCATTAACCTGGATGAAGGACAGCACAGTATTTCTATCACATAAATCAACCTTTCATCTCTTCACTCTGCTAACATTGGGAACTTCAGAAGATTTCCCAAAAAGATTATTTTAACTTCGATAATCCATTACGGCTCCACCGACAAACAATTTGACTGAACAGAATGACAGTAATTTTTAGAATGTCATTAAAGACATTTAGCTACATACATATGGCCAGCTGCGTTAGCTTTAGGTTCAGGGTTCCTTTAACAATGCCACCATAGTTGGCAAAAGTACTGGACAGCTGGGTCAGGGTCAGGTTAACAATACCATCAGGGGTTGGCAGGGCTTCTGGACAGCTGCAAGGTGCAAACCTCACCATTTTCAAAGCCAGTTTGGCAAATCAACCGCTCACGGTGTTGATTAAGATTAATCAAGTGTGCTAGCACTATTTCTCCACGACTTGGCTCACCGTGATTGGACTCGGTCCACTGCATTATTCGCGCAACTTTATATCGTTCTTTCCAAGATATAATGCTCACTATGAGAATCTCCTCTTGGCTGTGAAGTCAGTTTTGCCCTTTGCTAGCTCGTGTACAGGTCAATCCTCTGGCTTGTCAGGTGTGCACATACAGTAATTATCTGTGCGCTGATCCAAGATCTGTTTTTGTAACTCATGGTTACATTTATGAGGTAGTTAGCTGAATCTAAGGGAACCTTCTACTCAGCTGTGGACATTAAAGAAAAGGTTCCAATATTTGAAATATCCACGGACGGATCCATAAAATGTGTTGTCTCTTAAGTGGCGTCTCTGCCCGATTTAGCTGTCTGGTCGAGTTGGCTGATACCCAATAACTTCAAAGGCATAAACAATAAGCCTTGACTGCGGACATGACAACCATATTAATAAAGAAATTACTGTTTGCTTGGCCTGCCTGCTATGGCATCTCCAACAGTTCTTTTTTGTTTCTTTTACAATGCCATTATCACAGTTACAAATAGGTTTGGAGAACAAAACAAATGTATTTTTTTTGTATTAGTACGAGATGGGATGAGACCCCTCAAGCACTTGAATAAACAGCATGTCACATTAGTTAGATACATTCAATTTAAGAAACAATTGACCAATTAAAAAGTTACAATAGGTTTACAAACCTATGAAATTGTTTTACTTTAAAAGTGTTGATGTACATAGATGAGAAATTGATGTCATCATAACAATTATATTGTTATAGAACCTTACACTTGAGTCTTGCATTACTGCCACAAGCTTACGTGTGTAGGCTTTAGTTGATAAAATGGAATATTTGACTCTATTGTAACTATTATGCAATAATTCTATATCACAATTATTGAAGCCAGCTGATGTTCTTTTGTTTGCATTTAGCCCGCTTTTCTCTCAAATTTATTGCTACCCAATGTGTGATCATGGCCCTACTTCATCCCAGAAACTCCCAGCGGACTCTGCATAGTCAATTTCGAGAGTCCTTCAGCACATCCAATGCTCTTCTGGTTCTTCTGTCATTCATTTAAAAGTATCCATTTGATAAATCAAACTTTTGATATTTCCATCAAGAACGAAATATTCAGTCAACTCATTTAAAAGGTAACGTAATGGATTCTGGCACTCCTGGGATTGGGTGGGGCTAGAAAGAGACAAAAAATTGGTCTTTCAGCCAATCCATTCCCTTCCTGAGAGTTGTCTATAATTAACTTTTACTTGCTTGACATGTATATAAGTTGGCTGAGACCCCAGTATCCATGTCTCAGATACTTTCTTCCTCTGGTAAGTCTGTCCACCAGATTCTTTCAGACATTTATCTCATTACCGCTTTTGAAATCTGAGTCCGTAGGTGACTGCTCTGTGTGGATTGGGTTCTAATTTTTTTTAATGTATATATTTTCATGTTCCTTCTAATCATTTGTGCAATCAAGTGGGATTCATATAAAATGTAAAACAAAAAGTATACTCCTTTAAATGTGTCTGTCTTACTGCAACTGTCAGTCACAGACAAAAGTTGCACTCCTGCACTTATTTGCTATTTGAGCAGGCTGTTTAGAATGTAACTTTATAGGAAATTATTTTGCTAATGAGTAGTTAAGTAAGTACGTTTGAAACCAAATGGTTGTAAAGATTATGGATGAGTTTAATGATGCCATTCACAATGTATGTAATGCCTTCAGACCCTAAATTAGAGTGATGTTTGCCTGTTTACATCCCAATCTAATGTTCTAATGTTTTACAGCATCTCCAAAGAAATACAAATTCATTTGTAGAGGAAAAAAACAAGGTAAGATTGTCTGAGACTTCACATGAAATGTGATCCAAATATTCTGCTGGAGACACCACAAACCTAACTCTAATTGCTCAATCTCTTTCTCAGTGATCCGTCACCATGAGTACGGACGCAGAGATGCAAATCTACGGCAAGGCCGCCATATACCTCCGCAAGCCTGAGAAGGAGAGGATTGAGGCGCAGGCTGCACCCTTCGACTCAAAGAACGCCTGCTATGTGACAGACACCAAGGAGCTCTACCTAAAGGGTTTGATCAAAAGCCGAACAGAGGGAAAGTGTACAGTGAGCGTGAGCAAGCCTGATGGCACGACAGAGGTAAGACTGGCCTGAAAAGTATTCAAGTTCAAAATTATGTAACATGTAATAAAATGTAAGGTTTTAAAGGAAAAATGGCAATGAATTAAAGCGGCAATCAGTTTTCTGTGTTTCTGCAGTGTATTTGTAGTGCCACTGTTGAGGCAAAATAGGCATTTCAACATAATTAGGTCCTTCACACATTTTTGCTGTTTAAAGATGGCGCTGATCCATGTCAGATATCACAGTGCAAACACTGAAGGCATCCCATGTCTCACGTTTGATTATAACAAAGTAGTTGGATTAAATGGAGGAATGCATTCAATATGATAAAACTGAAGTTTTCATTGTTGGCCTGTTTACTTCGAATGAAGTTCGGTTGGTTCTATGTTCATTAGCAAAAAATATTGTGCTTTTGGCCAGAAATGTGGGAGTTTTCATTGATCCAGATTTACAATTTGAATATAACACAAAAAAACGGTGCAGTCATGCTTTTACCAACTTAGAAACATTGCCAAAATAAAATTATACATACTTTCATTTCATCTCGCCCAGACTACTGTAATGCTTTGTTCACATGCCTCAACAATAAGTCCCTAGGTAAACTCCAAGTTGTACAGAATCCAGCTGCCAGACTTCTTACAAGGACTAAATCAAGGTCTCATATAACCCCAGTGTTGGCAGCTCTACATTGGTTACCGGTGAATTTCAGGGTAGATTTTAAAATTCAACTTATCACTTTTAAGGCCCTACATGATCTGGCACCTGATTACATTAGTGACATGCTCAACCCATACTACACTGTTAAGCCTCTCAGGTCAGCTGTAAAAGGACTTCTGGCTGTCCCAAAGTTTAGACCGAAAAATAAAGTGAACCGAGCCTTTGCTGTACGAGCCCCTAGACTCTGGAACAGCCTACCACAGAATGTCAGAGATGCTACATCAGTGCACTCTTTTAAATCTTACCTAAAATCTCATGGCTTTCACTAATATTTTATGATTGTGATTTTATATTTTGTTTATTCTTTTTACTTTCTTTATTATTTTTTTAAATAATATATATGTTTTTATACATATTTTTATTATTATTTGAATATATTTCTATTTTTATTGTGTGTAAATCACTTTGAGTAAGTGTACTAGACAAGCACTATACAAATAAAGTTCTTCTTATTATTATTAGTATATATCTTATTAAACTTTAGGAGCTGATTCAGTTGTGTCCTGTTTGGTATGCTTGTAATTTGACTGTTTCAGGAAAAAGAGTTCAAAGAAGCAGACATCTATCAGATGAACCCTCCTAAGTACGACAAGATTGAGGACATGGCCATGATGACCTACCTGAATGAAGCCTCCGTCCTGTATAACCTCAAAGAGCGTTATGCTGCATGGATGATCTATGTAAGAAACCTGTGTAACCACACACACACACACACACACACACACACACAAATGAACGTGACAAATTTACATATAGAGTACAGTACAAAGACAAAAAAAAACAGTTTAGAAAATATTTGATCTGTTGTAAGGACCACTGTTCTACAGTACCAGTCAAAAGTTTGAACACACCCCACTAAGTGTGTACAAACTTTTCACTGGTAATGTACAGTATATAATCTGGTTCATTGTTGTACATCATCCCTGACATGAAAACAAGCAAATTGATTGGAGTTATTGAAAAGTTTTTTTTTTTTTTTTTCAAAAAACCCCCTCCATGTTTTCACGTCGGTAGATCAGTACTGATCAGAACAGTGGAAACCTTAACAAACATTAAATTCACTCGAGTCGACCAAAGTACATCCACATCTACATCCATCTAAAAGTCATTCTGACACTAATAACCTCCAAATGTTATCTGATTATATTAATCCAGACTTACTCCGGGCTCTTCTGTGCCACGGTGAACCCCTACAAGTGGCTCCCTGTGTACGATGAAGAGGTTGTCAATGCCTACAGAGGGAAGAAGAGGATGGAGGCTCCACCCCACATCTTCTCCGTCTCTGACAACGCCTTTCAGTTCATGATGATTGGTACGAGCTCTGGTTGGATGAATGGATGAATAAATGGAGAATGGATAGAATCACATTTTCTAGTGTACTTTCTAGTGTAGTTTAAAGCCATTTATGAGAAACTTTGAATGGAAAACGTTCCTAATTTAAATTCATGGTAATGTATGAATGCAATAATGATAATTCAACAATTTTTTCAATCAATAATGCACCCACTATGTTGTTTAAGAATGATAAGCAATATTCTTTTTGGTTCCAGACAAGGAAAACCAGTCCGTCCTGATTACGTAAGTTGTTTTTTGTATATGTTCACATGACAAAGTGTTTGTATTCTAATATATTGCATAAGTCAGGTGTGATTGAATAAATGACCAACACTGATTCAATCTGTCAATCATGTTAATGAAAGTCATTCTGTCAATCATGTTAATGAAAGTCTATCTGTCAATCATGTTAATGAAAGACAATTTGTCAATCATGTCTTTCTCTGTCATATAAACCAGTGGAGAATCTGGAGCAGGAAAGACTGTCAACACCAAACGTGTCATCCAATACTTTGCCACCATCGCAGTTTCTGGTCCCAAGAAGGAAGTAGACCCAACCAAAATGCAGGTACATGATGCCTTTGTAATACATTTGAATTTGGCGGGCTGTGTAAACCTCCACCAGTGAATCCTGTCCCAAGACACGTGTTTACAAGTCACTAAGCATCTTATGTTTGCTTCAACCAGGGGTCTCTTGAGGACCAGATCATTGCAGCTAACCCTCTGCTGGAGTCTTATGGTAATGCCAAGACAGTGAGGAATGACAACTCGTCTCGCTTTGTAAGTATATGAAGGGCATTCTGTGGAACTGACCTTATAAAAATAACCAGTGGTTCTATATAGTTGTATAAAATATTCAACAAACTGCATCAAGTCAGAAGGACTAAGTAAAATGCTAAATGCTTCTAATCCTTTACTACAGGGTAAATTTATCAGGATTCACTTCCAAGGGGGCAAACTGGCT
Source organism: Esox masquinongy (assembly GCA_016801175.1). Taxonomy (NCBI): domain Eukaryota; kingdom Metazoa; phylum Chordata; class Actinopteri; order Esociformes; family Esocidae; genus Esox; species Esox masquinongy. The sequence goes on from JACXGI010004222.1 coordinate 12,028, forward strand.
AAAGCTGACATTGAGACCTGTAAGTTGGTTTTGTTTATCAGTGCTTTTCTAATTTAACACAGAATAGGTTTTAGAGGACATATGAGAAAATGCAATGTTATCCCATGCACCGGCTCTGTCTTACTCACTTCAACTGGCTTCATCTCTCAGACCTGCTGGAGAAGTCCAGAGTGTCCTTCCAGCTGCCCGATGAGAGAGGCTACCACATCTTCTACCAGATGATGACCAACCACAAACCTGAACTAGTCGGTGAGGCCAGAGTAGTAAAACTGTTATAACTGTTATAATGGTACATGCCGTGTACCCACTTTACCAGGCACCGCCACGCCACTGCTTCCGTCTATAGTTGCATGGTTACTGTGTCGCTAGTGGGAAGCATCGTAGTAATATGGATCATGGCGCATAAATGAATGGGAACTGTGATCAACGGTGTGTGCCTAACCCCAACCCTAACCCTGCACTGCACCACTGGTTATAATGAATCCATCCAAGGTAACAAAGTAGCAGCTACACTTGGTTCAGGGTATTTTAATGGAGATCTATGAAGTAGTTCACTATGTTGCTATGTCCAGGAGACGAGTCCCATATTTTGATGCTATTTAGAATTTACTACACGTTTTGTTGAGAAGAGCTGAAAGCAGAGTTCTATGAGATTTAACTTTCTCTCTGTTGTCCGCAGAAATGACCCTCATCACCACCAACCCCTACGACTTCCCTATGATCAGTCAGGGTCAGATCACTGTGGCCAGCATCGATGACAAAGTAGAGCTGGACGCCACAGATGTGAGTCACACAAAGGGTTAACAAAACCATAAAAATGTATTGGGTGGGACCACTACACACACGGAATGCATTGCAAAGTCAAATTGTTGGCAGGTGAGCCCCTTGTGTTATTTAGGCATCTCCTAATCCATTAACACTTCTATTTGAGGCACCCACAATAAAATCACTCGCACACACTGACACTTCAACTCACACACACATGTCATTTCAACTGTCACACACACACACACACACACCACTCCCTGTAAGTAAAAATGTCAATGTTAGATCTAAACCTGTTGTATTCAGCCTTTTGTTTTGGCCAACACAAAAGCCAGTCAATTCTGTTGATCCCGTTTGTGCTGGAATTACTACAGAAAAGTTGTGTGCTGTATCATAGCCAAGCAAATTACCGTTAATCCCTGTTGCACTTCCTCTCTGTGACAAGGATGCCATTACGATCCTGGGCTTCAGTAATGAGGAGAAGATGTCCATCTACAAGCTGACAGGGGCCGTCATGCACCATGGCAACTTGAAATTCAAGCAGAAGCAGCGTGAGGAACAAGCCGAGGCAGACAGTACAGAGGGTGAGTCGCACTCACAGACACTCTGCACACAGTCCCAAAAGGAGAACTTAAACACAAAAGAAATACAATATGAAGCAAAGGAAGGACATCTCAGAGATACCTGTGTGGCTGTCCTTCGTTTTTCTCTCCAGTGGCTGATAAAATCGGCTACCTGTTGGGCCTGAACTCAGCAGAGCTGTTGAAGTGTCTCTGCTACCCCAGAGTGAAGGTCGGTAACGAGTATGTAACCAAAGGACAGACTGTTCCTCAGGTAAGGCGGACAAACACAGGAAATCTTTTTATCTTCTTCTTTTGGTGGAGGAGTGCTAAGCATATAATTTTTTGACTTTTTCATTGTTGGTTATCCCATACTCATGTTACTTTAATACCAGACCTGGTGAAGAGTCATGCATTAACTTGAGGTAATATTATTGCAGGTTTATAATGCAGTCATGGCTCTGGCCAAGTCCATCTATGAGAGGATGTTCTTGTGGATGGTCATCCGTATCAATGAGATGTTGGACACCAAGAACCCAAGGCAGTTTTACATCGGTGTGCTGGACATTGCTGGGTTTGAGATCTTTGATGTGAGTAAGAGACCACAAAACTATTAGTTGTAATTGAGAAAGATTATTTTCTTGGAGTATAGAATGATCACTAAACTGCATCAACAGTACAACAGCATGGAACAGCTGTGCATCAACTTCACCAATGAGAAACTGCAACAGTTCTTCAACCACACCATGTTTGTCCTGGAACAAGAGGAATACAAGAAGGAAGGAATCGTCTGGGCCTTCATTGACTTCGGCATGGACTTGGCTGCCTGCATTGAGCTTATTGAGAAGGTAATCTGTCCATAGGGATTCTATTGGACTATAACATCTTAATTTACAAGCAGTGTTGTGTGAGATGTTATCACAGTGGTATGACTGTTGAAAACTAAATGTTTCCTATTACTTGTCAATAAAATAATATACTCCTAAATAGAATGTATACTAATAAAACAAAGTGTGAAATAGATGTTTATGACTAATTTGATATTCATCTCGTTTTGTAAAGCCATTAGGCATCTTCTCCATCCTTGAAGAGGAGTGCATGTTCCCCAAGGCATCAGACACAACCTTCAAGAACAAGCTGAATGACCAGCATCTTGGCAAAACCAAGGCGTATGAGAAGCCCAAGCCAGCCAAAGGCAAGGCAGAGGCCCACTTCTCCCTGGTGCACTACGCCGGCACTGTGGACTACAACATCACTGGCTGGCTGGAGAAGAACAAGGACCCTCTGAATGACTCAGTTATTCTGCTGTACGGAAAGTCTTCAGTCAAACTGTTGGCTTCCCTTTATCCTGCTGCCCCACCTGAGGGTAAGACTAGCATCAAGTCAAAATATTTAGATAAATCTTCTCTCAGTATGTTTAAATCTATCACAATGTGTGAATTATAAGATGGATTAATTGACTTCTATCAATGTGATTCTCTTGAAATTATATTTTACTTTCCCAATTGCAACAGATACCAACAAGAAAGGAGGCAAGAAGAAGGGTGGTTCCATGCAGACTGTGTCCTCCCAGTTCAGAGTGAGTTGTATATATTTCTATATATTTTATATAAATGCATATATTTAGTCCATCAAAAGGTGTCTTGATTATCATCAAAGGTTCAAACAAAATGGTTTATAACGCTCTTACAGGAGAACTTGGGCAAGCTGATGACCAACCTGAGGAGCACTCACCCTCACTTTGTGCGCTGCCTGATCCCCAATGAGTCAAAGACTCCAGGTGCATTAAATGTAGAGTAAAATATCACGTTACCGGTAAAGAAACCTTAACAAGTCCAGTCTGTAACTAGTTAATGAATATTAACAGTGACTTGGTTTATTTCACCAGGTCTGATGGAGAACTTCCTGGTCATCCACCAGCTGAGGTGTAATGGTGTACTGGAGGGCATCAGGATCTGCAGGAAGGGCTTCCCCAGCAGAATCATCTATGCTGACTTCAAGCAGAGGTAAACACACATGAAAACACAAATGCACAGCACCCCCCGTTACATCCAAATAATATATAATAACTATTAAAACTTAATATGTCTTCTCATTTAGGTACAAAGTACTGAATGCCAGTGTCATCCCAGAGGGCCAGTTCATGGACAACAAGAAGGCTTCTGAGAAGCTGCTTGGGTCCATTGATATAAATCACGAGGATTACAAATTTGGACACACCAAGGTCAGACAAATACCCAGAGCAAATCCTCACACCAAAACACAGCTTTAATGAAAATTCTATCAATTCAAAACCTTTCCAGTTGATCTATTCATCTATCCTTTCATTTTTTTCTTTTAATTCAACCAATTCTTTGTTTGTAGACAATGTAATGTATGTCATTCAAAACAACCTGGGGTTGGTGTTCCCCTCTCTTGAACCAAACCTTCCGACCACCTTCCCGAATCTGGTTTCATCATTGACCATGTCTACCTGTCTCTCAGGTGTTCTTCAAAGCCGGTCTGCTGGGTGTCCTGGAGGAGATGAGAGATGAGAAGCTGGCTGCTCTGGTTGGCTTGGTCCAGGCTCTCAGTCGTGGGTTCCTCATGAGGAGAGAGTTCACCAAGATGATGGAGCGGAGGTGAGGAAGAGTAGGCATATTGGCAAAGCTGTCTGTGAAGAGTATGCAACGCTTTATGGTGAAACACTGTACATGCTGTGAATTCATTTGAATGACCATTTATTAGAATCCTCAGTTACATGCAGCTCCGGAAAAAATTAAGAGACCACTGCAACTTTTTCTTTCCTTTACAAAAAAGTTTAAAAAGAAGGTTTTTAGTGAGGAACAGAAAGGTTAAAATTAAGAGAATTGAACACTCACAACAAGTTTTGAGTGAGAGTTCCTCACTCAAAACTTTCCTTTTCAACTTTTTTGGAAAGGAAAGAAAAAGGTGCAGTGGTCTCCTAATTTTTTCCGGAGCTGCATGTTGGTCTTTGACCTTTGTGATGATTTTCCTCCTATTATTGATAAAACTTAAAACACTTAATGACTTGTTGCATCTAAAGCATTGTTCAATAATTAAAGATGGGTTACACATGCCACAACCCATTCCTCTGCGGTTTACTAAAGGTTTGGTTTTGTCTACCAGAGACGCTGTTTTCACCGTCCAGTACAACATCCGCTCATTCATGAATGTCAAAACCTGGCCATGGATGAAGGTCTACTTCAAGATCAAGCCCCTGTTGAAGAGCGCTGAGACTGAGAAGGAGCTGGCCAACATGAAGGAGAACTATGAGAAGATGAAGACAGACCTGGCCAAGGCTCTGGCCAAAAAGAAGGAGTTGGAGGAGAAGATGGTTTCCATGCTTCAGGAGAAGAATGACCTGGCACTCCAAGTGGCATCTGTGAGGGAGAAAAATTGGCATTTATACTTTCTGCTTTGCAACTTTCCACATCAGGCCGTGTGGCAACTTCTCTCACCCAAAATACTGTTTATGTCATAAAATTATATTGATTGGGTCAGATTCAAAATGCAGTCTGTATGGTGATACTGAAAGTGACAGCAAATGTTTTGTTTTTTTTTCTGAACCCAGGAATCAGAGAATCTGAACGATGCTGAGGAAAGGTGTGAGGGGCTCATCAAGAGCAAGATCCAGCTGGAGGCCAAACTCAAAGAAACTTCCGAGAGGCTGGAGGATGAGGAGGAGATGAATGCTGAGTTGACTGCCAAGAAGAGGAAGCTGGAGGATGAGTGTTCTGAGCTGAAGAAGGACATTGATGACCTGGAGCTCACCCTGGCCAAAGTGGAGAAGGAGAAGCATGCCACTGAAAACAAGGTATAGTGTAAGAAAGAAAGGAGTATATCTTGCAATAAACATAATCTTTGATATGTTGTATTGTTATATGTTGTAATGTTTGATATGTTGTATTGTGATATTGTTGTTTTTTTCAGTTTGGACCCCAGGAAGATTAGCACCTGCCTTGGATTCAGCTAAAAGTGTTCCTAAACAAAATCTAACCTTGATGACCATAAAATTATTTGTTTGTCCGGTTTCAGGTTAAAAACCTGACAGAGGAGATGTCCTCTGTGGAGGAGAGTGTTGCCAAGCTGACCAAAGAGAAGAAAGCCCTCCAAGAGGCCCACCAGCAGACCCTGGATGACCTGCAGGCAGAGGAGGACAAAGTCAACACTCTGACCAAGGCCAAGACCAAGCTAGAACAGCAAGTCGACGATGTGAGTGTACTTAATGAAATTATGGCCATGAACGATGGAAGATAATATCATCTACGTATTTTTATTTGATAAAAAATTATGCTTTTAACTTGTAGCTTGAGGGCTCTCTGGAACAAGAGAAGAAACTCCGTATGGACCTTGAGAGAGCCAAGCGAAAGCTGGAAGGCGATCTGAAAATGGCACAGGAATCCATAATGGACCTTGAGAATGACAAACAGCAGTCTGATGAGAAAATTAAGAAGTAAAAAAATAAGAATGACCATTACCTGCCACATCGAAATAAAGCTTTTTTGAATAATGAACATATAATGAATTAGCATGTACATCAGATTCTCAAAACCAAAGTTAATGTTATGATACTGTCTTTACAGTACTGGAAGGAAAATAACTTGGCAATCAACGTGTTTGTGTTTCTTAGGAAGGACTTTGAGACCAGCCAGCTCCTCAGCAAGATTGAGGATGAGCAATCTATGGGAGCTCAGCTGCAGAAGAAAATTAAGGAACTCCAGGTAAGATCTAAATACAGCAAAATGACACTTAAATAATTTTCTTAAAAAAGTTCAATCTGGAAGCACATTGTTCTTGGTTTCTCTCAGTAGGTAGATGATGGTGATTTTCACCGTTGTGGTTTAAGTTTCCATATAGAAAATTGTATGCAACAGGCTTTGTATGAATACAGTGATGCAATACCTTCCGTACTCCTGTTAGGCCCGAATTGAGGAGCTGGAGGAGGAGATAGAGGCTGAGCGCGCTGCCAGGGCAAAGGTTGAGAAGCAGAGGGCCGACCTCTCCAGGGAACTGGAGGAGATAAGCGAGAGACTGGAGGAGGCTGGAGGCGCCACTGCCGCTCAGATCGAGATGAACAAGAAGCGTGAGGCGGAGTTCCAGAAGCTGCGTCGTGATCTAGAAGAGTCCACCCTGCAGCACGAGGCCACTGCCGCTGCTCTGCGCAAGAAGCAGGCCGACACTGTGGCTGAGCTCGGGGAGCAGATCGACAACCTGCAGCGTGTCAAGCAGAAACTGGAGAAGGAGAAGAGCGAGTACAAGATGGAGATCGATGACCTCTCCAGCAACATGGAGGCTGTCGCCAAGTCTAAGGTGAGTACTGATGCATTGGTCAAGCAGGGTCAATTACAAGCAGGTCAACTGCAGGAGTCCCATATATTAAGGAATTACAGGACATGTTTCACTAACAGGGCAATCTAGAAAAGATGTGTCGTACTCTTGAAGACCAGCTGAGTGAGATCAAGACTAAGAATGATGAGAATGTTCGTCAGATCAACGACATCAGTGGACAGAGGGCCAGACTCCTGACAGAAAACGGTACAATCATGGACCACAATTCAGTGGTTTACATACAGTAAAATACAATAACGTACTTGGGGAAGTCACACATCATCTAGGAACGTAGTACATTTCTATTGTATTATTCAGCATCTAACAATGTCTTAAGACACATACAATTACAAAGGTTTACAGATCCTGTTAAGAAGATAGCCCTTTCTTGCTGCAGGTGAATTTGGCCGGCTGCTGGAGGAGAAGGAAAGCCTTGTGTCCCAGCTGACGAGAGGCAAACAGGCCTTCACCCAGCAGGTTGATGAATTGAAGAGGCAGATTGAGGAGGAGGTCAAGGTAAGTAACCCAAAATGGATACCACTGACCACAAAGTTTGGAGACTACTGTATTTGTTTTAGTGAAGCCCCAATTTTGTGGTCTTCCACTCTCACAGGCTAAAAATGCCCTGGCCCATGGTGTCCAGTCTGCCCGCCATGACTGTGACCTCCTGAGGGAGCAGTTTGAGGAAGAGCAGGAGGCCAAGGCAGAGCTGCAGCGTGGCATGTCCAAGGCCAACGGTGAGGTGGCTCAGTGGAGAACTAAGTATGAAACGGATGCCATCCAGCGCACTGAGGAGCTGGAGGAGGCCAAGTGAGTCACACACAACAGCAACAATTTCACACATAGGATGTGGATATTAAGAGTTCTAAGGGGTTCTAAAAACATGTTGAGTCTATTTATAGTAAACTATGTAAACTCTCTGTTCTCCTACAGGAAGAAGCTGGCCCAACGTCTGCAGGAAGCTGAGGAGACCATTCAGGCAACCAACTCCAAGTGCGCCTCCCTGGAGAAGACCAAGCAGAGGTTGCAGGGAGAGGTGGAGGACCTCATGATTGATGTTGAAAGAGCCAATGCAATGGCCGCCAACCTTGACAAGAAGCAGAGGAACTTTGATAAGGTAAAATTTATAAAACCCACCTAAAGTGATATTTGTTGCCTGCATGTGATCAATTCTAGTAAAATTACAGCATGTTTCTGATTCAAAACTCTTCGCCATTCTAATGAAAATCACATGGATTTCCTCAGGTTCTGGCAGAGTGGAAACAGAAGTACGAGGAAGGCCAGGCTGAGCTGGAAGGATCTCAGAAGGAGGCGCGCTCTATGAGCACTGAACTCTTCAAGATGAAGAATTCCTATGAGGAGGCCCTGGATCATCTAGAGACTCTGAAGAGAGAAAACAAGAACCTGCAACGTGAGCATCTGTTATGAATTATATTTGGCTCAGTTACTAATGTTTTGAATGTTTCAATCTATCCACCATTTCAACCCAACAACCCAATGATGTGGGGGAAATTTTATTTGCAATACAGCAAGAAATGCTGGTTAATTAACCATTATTTAAGGTTGACTTGACTGAACACCTCCCAAGTCTAAACGGCCCTTGTTTCTGTGTGCAGAGGAGATCTCTGACCTGACCGAGCAAATTGGAGAGACTGGCAAGAGCATCCACGAATTGGAGAAGGCCAAGAAGACCATGGAGACAGAGAAGTCTGAGATCCAGACCGCTCTGGAGGAGGCAGAGGTACGAACTACAACTGTTTCACGAGGAGTCAAATTAAATATGTTATATGCATCTAAATGTAGTGAACACATTTCCCCTGACTGCTTTTGTTTTTGTCCAGGGCACGTTAGAGCACGAGGAATCTAAGATTCTGCGTGTGCAGCTGGAGCTGAACCAGATCAAGGGTGAGGTGGACAGGAAGTTGGCAGAGAAGGACGAGGAGATGGAGCAGATCAAGAGGAACAGCCAGAGGATGATGGATTCCATGCAGACCAACCTGGACTCTGAGGTCAGGAGCAGGAATGACGCCCTGAGGGTGAAGAAGAAGATGGAGGGAGACCTGAATGAGATGGAGATCCAGCTGAGCCACTCCAACAGACAGGCCGCTGAGTCCCAGAAACAGCTGAGGAATGTCCAGGGACAGCTCAAGGTAAAATGAGTGGGACATCAGGCTCATAAACCTGAACATGGGGAAGGATTTCTTAGCCATTCTGTAGAAGTGAACAGTGCAGAGGAATTGGAATAGACTTGATTAATGTACTATGCAAATAAAGGGACGCTGGTCAAATTCCTACCAATCAACATTTCCATCGGTGCAGTCTTAATAACCCATGTCATTGTGATCTCTAGGATGCCCAACTGCACCTTGATGATGCCGTCCGTGCCTCAGAGGACAGCAAGGAGCAGGCGGCCATGGTGGAGCGCAGGAACGGTCTGATGGTGGCCGAAATCGAGGAGCTGAGAGTTGCTCTGGAGCAAGTAGAGAGATGCCGTAAGGTGGCTGAGTCTGAGCTGGTTGATGCCAGCGAGCGCGTAGGACTGCTGCACTCCCAGGTACGGGGCGAAAGACCTTTCTAATTAACCCATGTTCTTTTCACATGACCATTTAGAAAAGCTGTGAATTTGACAGTGCTAGGTTTTAGATGTTCATCCTGCCTGTTAAGTTCCCTTGTTACCTCTTACAGAACACCAGCCTTCTGAACACCAAGAAGAAGCTGGAGTCTGACCTGGTGCAGGTCCAGGGAGAAGTGGAGGACATCGTCCAGGAGGCCAGGAATGCAGAGGAGAAGGCTAAGAAGGCCATCACTGACGTTAGTTCCTACTATCATTTGAATTACATGCACTTTATCTGTCCCGAAGGACCATTGTTATCTGGTCTTGTTATCGCAACAAAGATCTCAAAGGTCATTTATACCGACTGGTGTGCAAATCTAAACACCTTTCCAGGCGGCCATGATGGCTGAGGAGCTGAAGAAGGAGCAGGACACCAGCTCTCACCTGGAGAGGATGAAGAAGAACCTGGAGGTCACAGTCAAGGACCTGCAACATCGTCTGGATGAGGCTGAGAATTTGGCCATGAAGGGAGGCAAGAAGCAGCTCCAGAAACTGGAGTCCAGGGTGAGTTAACGGTGGATTGAAAGACTTGATGTATTTGTCCTATAAAAATGGTGGCGCATGTTGAAATAAATTCTTTTAGTTGTCATTACTGACCCCGTCAGTAAACAGTTGTCTCCTTGACTGGGTGGAACAGGGCTGCTCCGCTCTGTACATGGAGATCTATGGGTGTCCTCTCCAACCTCAGTTATAACTTCCTTTATCTTTCTATCTAGCTACATATTATAGTTGTGTGTGCTAAACTAGGGTGGGAGAGGGCACCTACAGCAAAGCCGCTCTCCAGGACACAGTTGGGGCAGCTCTGGGGTGGAAGAAAGCGATTTCATCACCTTAAAAAAATGGCTTTGTTAATCTTTTCCACAAAGGTGCGTGAGCTGGAGTCAGAGGTGGAGGTGGAGCAAAGAAGAGGTGTAGACGCCATCAAGGGAGTCCGCAAATATGAGCGCAGAGTCAAGGAGCTCACTTACCAGGTAGGATAACATGCTGTGTCCACATACTTGACACTAACACAGAATGGTCTGAGTTCTGTGCTAATGACTCCTTGACCTTGTCCCATAGACTGAGGAGGATAAGAAGAACGTTGCCAGACTTCAGGACCTGGTAGATAAGCTGCAGTTGAAGGTGAAAGCCTATAAGAGACAGGCTGAGGAAGCGGTGAGTAACATACTTGGTCAAGTGCTTTGAAATGATACATTCAACCAGATCTATTAAGAAAGTACAGACATTTCTGAGTTCCTGCTATGCTTATGTGCGATCAACTTAAAGGAGAGGGGGGTTCAACATATATTCGCTATGTGTGCCAGAGCTGATGCCCCTAAAGGCTGCGATTTGATCCCTCGTTTGAACGTTACTTTGTCAGCTCATCTCCCTTTAAAAACTGCTACCCCAAATCCATCAATACAAATGTAATGAAAATATAAAATACATGTTATTCCCTCTTTACTCCACCCAGGAGGAGGCAGCCAATGGCCACATGACTAAGTTCAGGAAGGTGCAGCATGAGCTGGAGGAGGCGGAGGAGCGCGCTGACATCGCTGAGACTCAGGTCAACAAGCTCAGAGCCAAGACCCGCGACGGTGGAAAGGTACAGAACCGCTGCTAAACCTACAGTACCTGCAGTAGGTTTCACCTATGATTTAGTATGCACAGATGTCAATAAAGACCCTTAAAACTCAATCAAATAGTTACCAAGAAGCACATTTCAGATAAAAAGAGAACACAAATATGATTTCAAACGTTAAAACGTTTTGTGCTAAGCCAAGTACAAAGCCTTGAAGTCCCACCAGCGAGGAAGTTGGTGTGAATAGAAATGTCATAGGTTGAATCTGACGAGCTGAAAAATCTGTTGTTTCATTCCTGGGGAAGTTAGGTTCCCTAAGTGCTCTCTGTGGCAGCTCTCCAAATGTACCCATTTGAAGGGGTTGGGTCAGATGTGGACGCAAAATCCCATGTTCATTGTATACTGATCCGTGGTTTTCTTTCTTTACAGGGAAAAGAAGCTGCTGAATGAACGAGAATGAAACATCTCATCATTTTCCTATGTTGCATAAAATATGATTTTCATGGTGAATTTGAGACTTTAATAAAAGTGTTGTGGCGCCTACATACACTTTCTTTGTGAATGTGGACTTATTGCTCAGCAAACAGTATTAAAACGACGGTCCCCTACTGACTTCCTTGCTTGGGGTAAATTTGTGCTGATTTTTCAGGAACACATGGATGTGTTTATTTTTACCGTAGGACGCCCACAAGCCGTTCTATCACTTACAGTACAAGGTAAGGAGTAGACGTGAAAATGGAAAATCACCTTCATTAGAGGCACTTCCAAATAAATTCCTTAAAACAAATGATTACTTGGCGTGATCGGCATAACATGGAGGTTTAGCGAAATGAAACAAAACATGACTACATTTATGTTTCAGTTTTGATATGTGTTGTTTCGCCAAAAAACATTTATGTGCTCCTTCTGGTTAATATTGTGTAAAAGAAATCTCACCCCCCTAGAAATCTCACAAACCCGATACACACAGCGACTAAGATCCTCGGAGGGGAAGCGCCCCTTAAATTCCTCTGGCGCTGAGCAATGTACAGTGCGGCTGCATTACAGCCACTAGAGGCCGCCTCTTCCATATTCCAATGTGTGGTTGCTCCACGTCTCGACGATGGCGCTTGAGAGACATTTGCGAGGTGAATCAACAACACAGAAGCAGCCAATATACATACATGTTATCTGATTATTTTGAATCCAGTTCTACCCCATTCCTCTAAAAGTGTAACACAAGCCTATGCAAGACTTGAAGAAAACATCTGGCCGCACTGCACCGTATCAGCTTTATGGGCAATGTGAAGGTGCGTATCATTTAGGTACTTATATATAAACCGCATTTGTATTTAATATTTAAATCCTTTTGATGTTAATTGTGGATTTAAGTATAAAGTATATTAAAATGGGTGTCCATAGTGAACGCCTATAGTAACTGGAAAGATATTGCATACTGCATCTAATCTACCCACTACACAGCAGTATTGATATTATCATTTAGTTACTATTAACAAGCACTTTGGTGCATGATACATTATACATTCATGTTTATATGGACCAAACTATTCGTGTTGTTCTCTAATGCGTTATTACACTGTTACACTTTTACTAAAGGAGTTTAAAGGGAGTTACTAAGAATTTTTTCCTAGCCACTGTGCTTCAACACTTGTTGCTTGCTTGGGGTTTCAGGCTGAGTGTTTTGTAAAAGCACTTTGTGACAACTGCTGATGTAAAAAGAGCTTTATAAATACATTTGATTGACTTGATTGATTGACTAAACACGATTCTGTCAAATCTTCAGCAGTCATTTCAATCTACATGTACAATTATATAAAACATTATTAGAGTGCATTTTTCACAGAATGGGCCTGCGAGTCGTTATTGAGAGTGTAAATAAAACAATTAGCACTGCGGATTAAAGCTTGAAGCTATCCATCCACTGTGTGACATCCAGTAAAAAGTAGTTTTTCAGAGTCACGTGACTGGAGGCTGAAACAGTGAACGGAGATTGACTTGATGAACAACAGACAAAACTTCGGTTACGTAGCTAGCTAAAGAAGTGAGTCAGATCACCAACCACTAAGCTCATCTCCTTTCTAAAGATGTAATTTTCCATTCAAATTTGGACTTTTATTGGGGAAACCTTACTTAAGAATCGTGTTGAAATGCCACTGAAGTGCACGTCAGGTGAGTTTTTGTTATGTTTTGATAGCAGTTATTATTTTAACTGTTTACTATAGCGTTTCGGGCTAGGGCTCGACTTGAGCTAGTAACGTAACGTTAGTAGCAGTGGCTGGCGTTAGTATACTACTATACAGCTAGTAGGGCTTCCAGAACCACATTTTACAGCCGAGATTCCCCCAGTTTAAAACGGCTAGATTGCGGCTGGGTAACATCCTTCACTTATAGATTTATCTTTGACTTTTCATTGTAATTTGGAATTAGATACCGCTGTTGTATTTCTAAAAGATGAATTGCTTAGGCTATGCTATTGTGGTGCAACTTTAGCGCAGGAATCACCCTTGTCCCTTTTAATTTTACAGTAGCCTGAACATCACAGAAGTACAGTACTGTAAAAGTTGTAAAAAAACAATAACAGATGTTTCAGACCTTTACAGTATGTACTAATTAACTATTTGTTTCAACAAAGCTCCCCAATGTATTATGTCTGTTAGTTTAGCGAAAACAAATATGAAATGCGACAGAAAAAAAAAACCCTTTTCAAATAGGTCAGAGAAACAAAGAATATCATGCAATCTCTGATGATTTCAGGGCCCACCTGGGACCTAGGACCAGTTTGGACCACACAAGGGGGGGCTTTCACAGCCTAGCTGGCCTGCTCTAGCTTACTTTGTAGTAAGTGATTGCTGACACCAAACCTGCAGGAAGGGTTTGAGCCGGGGCGGCACTGACCCGCTGGGATGTTGCGGAAGAGCAGCAGCGGTACTGCTGGTTTGGGAGGAGAAAATAACACTAAACAGAACAAACCCTGCTCCACCTGCTCCTCTCGCCTCTACAACCCCAACACCGGCTCACTCTCGGCTGGCTCGACCAAGGCCTGGGACATCGGCCAGAGCTCCAGGCCCGCCAACCCCCTGGGGAGTATGGGGCTAGGGTACAACAGTTTGGGGCTGGGGTTCGGCCTGGCAGGGGCAGGCCCCGGCGTGGATCCAGACTACGTGATGCAGCTTGTGAACGACGTGCGGCGGTTTGCTGACGTGCTGCTCAGCCTTAAAGAAGCCTTCCACTCCAAAGGTGAGTCCAAAATCATGCCCCTGCCCTACACCCGAGAACGGTGACGTTTCTCTGGTGTGTGTGTGTGTGTGTGTGTGTGTGTGTGTGTGTGTGTGTGTGTGTGTGTGTGTGTGTGTGTGTGTGTGTGTGTGTGGCGTGGGGCAGGGCGGTTACACTGGGCTATGTTGTAGAAAGCTCTCCGAAAGGTAGCGCCCAAATAGTGCTGTGCGGTGGTGTAACCAAAGCCAGTGCCTCTCGGGCAGTGTCAGCTCTTTAGAGACCGTTGTCAACCTCTGTGCTGACACAACGTTAGCTTAGCATTCCTCTCCTCCCAGTCCTGTCCTGTATGCTAAGTCATTGACCTCTTTTTTTTTTTTCATTTCATTCAGTAGTTGTTTACTGCCAGTTCTGAAGTGTTTCCATTTGGAGGACTGACTACTCCACACAGGTATCTAGTATATTTCCCCAGGTTATTTTGTTTTCACCAAACCATCGCCATATTACAGTCTTTAATCCTAACATGTTGGTGATGTAACAATATGAAAGTGCCTCCAACGACAACTACATACGAAACTCCATTTAAACTTTGCAAGTGAAGTTACGGGGGCTTGCTTTAAAGCTTAAAACCAGGCAGTGCATTCCTGCTTTTGGACAAGTTTTCCAAGTGTTTGAAGAGCCACAGGCCTTTGTAGCAACAGACGTCTTTGATGTCGGAAGTATTTGAAGCATTAGAGTTTTATTACAATATAAATCTGTCACCCCGTGTAAACCAGCAATACAGGAGTAAAGTTACTGGGGAGTGTTTCTATTGATTAGCATTCTTTATATAAGTCTGCGCTGTGTTGTGGTGCCAACAAGAGCTTTAACTGGAGATCTTCATTGGTTTATTAGAAGTAAAAACAAACCAAAACACAATGCAGAACTGTTATAACGAATGTCCAGCGGCTACAGGGAACAACCCGTTCAACACACAGCTCTGTTACTGAACTGAACAGTTACATGCTTTGCTGATTGAACGTCACATATGTCAGGGTTGTTGCCATGTCCGGTTTGGGGCCCGGTTTCATTTGCATGGAGTAGAAGTAAACATTCAATCTGGCACTGAGTAGGCATGCTGAGTTCTAGGCTAGTACCTGAGCTTGTCCAACCGGGAGGTTTGTTGTAATGTTCACACAGCTGAGCAGTTTGTTTTCATGCCCACTGTACAGGGCCCGGGTCTGGTCTCTGAATGGAAATGTGTTCGAAGTTGTTCTCTCTCTTGCTCACGTTCCCTTCTGTTTAGGGGTGGAACCTTCTATCTCTGTCGGCTCGCTGCGTTTTACTGATTGTGAGTGGGCGCGTCCAGCCGGCTACTGAACAGAGTTGCTGCAGAAACTTGTTTTGTTTTGTTCCTGCTGTGCGTGACAATATCCGTCTTCATAGAGTTCTAGGGGTCCTCGTACCTCAGGCACACGTAGCTCGGCTGGGCCTAATAGCTCCGACACGGATTACTGAATGCCTGCTCGGTGATAGCCCTCGGCACCTCTGAAGACCGGGGCTCCAGTCTGTCTTTTGAAGCTGTTAGCCTCATAATACTCTGCTAATTGGGATAAAAAAAAAGTGTTTTCATCTCAATTTGCCTGCTCATTGAAAACATCGCTGTGGTTTCTTCTGTAGTAATGCTTTCTGTGTGTGACCAGTCAGTCTTTTTTGCACTTAAATTATGGTTGGTGCGTTTGCATTAGCAGTCAGTATGACAAATTGGAGTAGTTTCGCAATGAACAACCCGCCGGTCGAAGATCTGCTTGGGGCGCCCCAGGGACTGTGTGTGCGTGTGTGCATGTGTGCGCGTGAGCGCGCGTGTGCGTGCGCACGTGCGCGCGCCCGTGTGTCAAGCTGTTAGCTGCTCCATTGGTGTGGTAACTGTGACATGCCGGGGAGATTTAATAGCGAAACGGTATTTTTGTGTTTGTATGTTATCAAGATTAAGTCTGTGATTTGATATCACTGATTAGAATGCACTCGCTCGCTGCTGAGGCATGTGTGGTTGTTTCACCTAGGTTTCCTGAGGTCTCTTACTGTTATTTGCCCCGGATAAGAGCATCAGTTAAATGATTAACATGTGAAATGTAATATTTCATGGAGTAGAGAGTCTTAACTGAGCTGTGGTCGATGCTGGCTAGGTAACAAGCTATGTAGCGGTTCATTTATTGCAATACTCAACTAACAACATTGCAACCCTGAAAATGATCATATTTCAACCACTTCAAACCCCTGACACAAGCCGTAGCAAAGTTTGACTGTATACATACTGAGCAGTGGCAATCTATATGTGTATATTGAATATTGGTGAGCCTAACTACAGAACAGTACATGACAGCCAGTGGTATTAATGGAAAAATACTTGTTTACATGTTGCAGTATCCTATGTTTATTCATTCACTCAGAACCGACAGGCATTTTGCATAGCCACAAGTGTTATCTCTAGTGTTAAGCAAACAAGCTACGGTCTAACCTTGTGGTTTGACACATCTGATCTTGAATGGAATGGGTGCGCGTGGTAGTAGAGAGAGGAGGGGTAGAGAGAAAGAGAGAGAGAAAGACCGAGCCAGAGACAAAGGTAGATACCGTATTGTATCTGTCCGCTTCCCTGGAGTAGGGTGATAAATCCTGTACAAAGACGGCCCCCCCCCCACACCCCAACCCTCTCTGTTCCCTAGCCACTCTCAGTCTGGTCACAAGTCCCACAAGCACACACTGTTAACCCCTTGCCCTCTGACCCACCTCTTCCCCACACACTGGTGACCCCTTGACCTTTGCCCTCTGGCCAATGTCTACCGTACTGTTACCAGTCTCAAATGGCACTAATGAGGGACATCAGACATTTCCAAGGATATTTTTAACTACCGTTGGTTCCTGTAGGTACGCAACAATGTGCGTGTGGATTTGAAGCATATAACTTATGTAGAAAATATTCTACAGAGGCTGGCTCCTCACCGCTCTTCCTCGGTGCCCCTCCCGTCCCCCCTCCTCTGCTCCTCGCTCCGCCTCCCATCCCCCTCTGGCATACCCAGCATTCCTTTAGAACAAATGTGCACTTGTAACGGTAGTACCTACATCTGTCTGTCTGTCTGTACAGTAGCTATGTATGCAGATTAAATAAAAAGTAACTGAAATCTAATATTCATTTTCATTCCTTATTGTTTCTCATTGGCTTTACTTGAGATGTGAGAGGCTTTGTCTTTCGGTTGTGTGAAGGAGGACAGTGAGGGGACTGTGGTCCCAGAGGTCTCTGGTCCCACTCACAGGTTTCTGGTCCCATAGGGACCCATCTCTTGTCCCAAAGAGCTCTAGTCTCATTACTCTGCTCCACAGAGACGCTACATAGGACTGGTCCCAAAGGACCCTGGTCAGAGGGCTCTACTGGTCAGAGGGCTCTACTCATACAGGCCCCTGGTTAGAGGGCTCTACTC
>JACXGI010004222.1:29626-55639 GCA_016801175.1 Esox masquinongy
TCTACTCACACAGGACCCTGGTCAGGGGGGTCTACTCACACAGGACCCTGGTCAGGTACCTTTTTTTGGGAATAGAATGCATAAGGCTCTGGTCAGGAGCCAAATATGAAACAATGTCATGTGGACACATCAACAGTTTTATTGATACACATTCCTCTGTTAACAACCAATCAGTGATCATAACAACATAATTCAATTTAACCACTGAGTTTGCTTTCTTTACCACAATTTATAGACACATTTTTACAAGTTATTCTGGGGTTTCTCTTCATACATTATATCACATAACAGCTCAAAACGAGCATCATCTAAAGATTGCTGTTTTCAATCCCAGACCTCAGAAAGATGACATCTGTTGTTGTGCCATTGGGTAAAGCACCTAAAACTCCTCTTAGTATCTCTGAACAATAATCATTTACAATAACCCTAAATAACCTTCAATTGTTTTTCATTGGTTTTACAGTACTTGAATCCAGGAATCAGACTCACCCGAAGGGAGTCTTGTCTCAACTCACAGGGGACTTGTGCTGTGACTCAGACCTGAGGATCAGTGACATGAATAGCAAAGAAACAAACAGGCGTCCAATCGGCCTGAGTGGAGAGAGGTCGGTCTGACTGCACACCTGTATAGGAGATACTAAGGCTGTGGTCACTATAGAACCGTCAGAGTCTTCTAACCCTGGTCTCATACCCTGCCTTCCTGTGTCTGTGTATTGCATCAGTGTTGTTTTTTTACAGTTGCGCTTAGAGTCTAAAAGCTTTAGTTGAACATCGCTTCTGGTGTTTGTGGCGTGAAGCATGTTGTCTCAGTACATGTCATGCGTGTTGAGTTTGTTTGAACTGCGACTACAAAAATGTTCCCATCATATTTGGTTGACTTGATGATCTAGTGTTTAAATAATGTCCTTTTTTCAAGTGTTTTTTCAAGTGTTGACTCTGAACGTGTCTATCCGGCTGACCGGCGTGTCCGTGTGTCGTTCTCACAGAATGCCTTTTGGTTTGCACAACGCTCCCGTAGCGTGCGCGCGTGCGTGCGTGTTTCTGTCTGAACATGTGTGGGGGACTGTAAATGTGTGTGTGCTTTGTGAAGGCTTTGTAATAGAATCATGGTTCCAGCTGAACTGAAACATTGTTCAGTCTCTCATTGAGTGTGTGTGCGCATGTTAGCGTGTGCATGTGTTCATGTGTGTGTGTTTATGTGCGTGTGTGTGGTTTGCAGAACTATATTACTCAGTCTCTTATACCGACAGACAGCACTACTGTTTGATCACACCAGGACTTAAATTGCCTGACAGCCGTGTCCTTTGTTATCGTACTAATGTCATCCAAAAAAAAATTACTTGTGAACGTTGGGCCCATATGGAGTTTATCTCTGGCAGATTAGTGTCATTACTAAAGCTGTTCATTTGGCAATGGCAGGGTGGCTTAGTGATTAAAGCATCAGGATCCAAAAGGTTGATGGATCGAATCCCAGAGTTGGCAATGAGCAAAAAAAAGAGACATTTAAACCCAATTGCTCCCAGTTTGTTGTTGAAAATTAGTGCGTTTTCAGTCATACTAGCCTTGTAAAATACGTGTAAATAATGTCCCATGTAGTCCGTTTCACTGTGCAGTGAAAGTATGCAACCAGAGACTTTTTAAAGATGTGCGTCATCGCAAGACGTCCTGGATCGCTTGCCAACCACACTCGAAGGACCATACCAGGTTTTGGGTTCTGTGGAAGAAGTAAAATTTATTGTTACATTTGTCTGAATCTAAATGCAAAAACCAAAAATTTTGCCAATGTTTTTAGTAGCTGAAACGTTCATTACTACAGTCGTGAACCACGTACCAAGCTGACACGTTTACATTTTTGTCAAAACCATCTTTGTTTCAAATTCACCACTTACAATGGATTGATCCGAGCTGCCATAGGACGGCTTCGGTGAAGGTTTGATAAAGAGTACTTCAGAATGAGTATATGGACAGTACTTAGCCCAACTCATCTACTACTTAGCCCGTCTCTCAACAGTTAGTTGAGAGACGGTTTGTAATGAGACCAGTCCTCGGTCAACCATTTTAATGCAACCAAAGACTGAGCTCTATTAAACGGGATCCAAGCTAATACTGAGCAATGGCCATGTTATATAGTCTGGGTTACATCATTAGTGTATTACCTGCACACAGTAGAAATACATGTAACGGCAGAAAATGTGTCAGTTTTCCCCCAAGAGAACCTTCCAATATTATCTAGCTGTAGTTGAATGTGCCACCTGGAAGGGCCTGGACACAGCACTTAGCTGTGGTATATTGGCAATAAACCACTGTCCCAAGATGCCTTATTGCGATTATGAACTGGTTACCAACGCAATTAATGCAGTAAGAAGTGCTGTGATGACATTCTCGTGGTATATGAGAATGTCATTGCTTTTTCCTAATTTCCTAATCTTATTGGGTTTGATAGGCAGTTGATGTGAGAACTGGTTGTGGGATTTTGTCACTTGTGGCAGAGTAGGATGCGGATTGTTCTGCTTGCCTGTTGGTCATTATATATATTCTGCTTGCCTGTTGGTCATTATATATATT
Organism: Esox masquinongy; assembly: GCA_016801175.1. Lineage (NCBI taxonomy): Eukaryota > Metazoa > Chordata > Actinopteri > Esociformes > Esocidae > Esox > Esox masquinongy. The sequence continues at coordinate 32,192 of JACXGI010004222.1, forward strand.
CTGCTTGCCTGTTGGTCATTATATATATTCTGCTTGCCTGTTGGTCATTATATATATTCTGCTTGCCTGTTGGTCATTATATATATTCTGCTTGCCTGTTGGTCATTATATATATTCTGCTTGCCTTTTGGTCATTATATATATTCTGCTTGCCTGTTGGTCATTATATATATTCTGCTTGCCTTTTGGTCATTATATATATTCTGCTTGCCTGTTGGTCATTATATATATTCTGCTTGCCTGTTGGTCATTATATATATTCTTGCTTGCCTGTTGGTCATTATATATATTTTTACAGCCAGATCTGTACACATATTAGATTTTTTTTTTTTTTTTTATTCATCCCAGAAATTCTTACAGTAGTTTAAATTAAAGTACAGCTAACCTGTGCGCTGAAAGAAATACTGTGTGTGATGTTGTCTGAAATATCTGGAGATAGTCCTCCTCTCCCGTTGCTAACCCTGATGATAGGACTGTGGACCTCTGACAACATGATATCAGCCATCCTGGTTAACCTAGAGTACCTTATGTTCTGCTGCACGTACCAAAACCTTATTCCACACAAAATCATTTTGAATGAGACAAATTGCAACTAACAATATGGGACAGATCTGTCGCCTAGGTCAAAAACCCATGTTTCACAAGGCTTTTACTTCTCCTTTTAACCCAAGAAAATAACTCATTAAAATGTTGGCTAAAACTGGTTTAGATGTAGAACTTTTAGGTCTGTTCCAGTTGAACCCCTAGAGAAAGGTGATCACGGCTTGGGGCCTTTTCCCATCCAGTATACAGACCACCTTTAAACTGGCAAGAGACTAAAATGGAATTAAGGTTTTGTTTTCCGTTGTTTTATGAGTTTTGGGGAATATTCTACTCCAGCCCTGGGAAGCAGAACTATCCCAACCCTTAAGGTTGTGACAATGCCAGTATCGGGATATTTTACTTTGGCAGAAATAGAGAAAAAAATATCTTTGTGCCTCTGAAAACCGTCTTTAGGTATTGTGTTTTTGGTAGCTTAGAAAAATTAGAATGTGTAAAAAAACAATTGTGAAAACCCACACAACCTTAAATTTCAACTATCCTCAAACGTTGACTAGACATACTCCTGGTCTCTGTCCACTGGTCTCCTGGTCTCTGTCCACTGGTCTCCTGGTCTCTGTCCACTGATTTACTGTTTTTTTCCCACTGCTCTACTGGTTTCTTTTTAACTCACCAGCCAAGAGAAACCAGTGGAGGTGTCTGGCCAGGGGGATCTCTGAAACTCCACCAACACTTGTGACAGTCTATACCCTGCATCTCTAGTGACAGTCTATACCCTGCATCTCTAGTGACAGTCTATACCCTGCATCTCTAGTGACAGTCTATACCCATCATCTCTAGTGACAGTCTATACCCTGCATCTCTAGTGACAGTCTATACCCAGCATCTCTAGTGACAGCCTATGCCCTGCATCTCTAGTGACAGTCTATACCCTGCATCTCTAGTGACAGTCTATACCCTGCATCTCTAGTGACAGTCTATACCCTGCATCTCTAGTGACAGTCTATACCCTGCATCTCTAGTGACAGTCTATACCCTGCATCTCTAGTGACAGCCTATACCCTGCATCTCTAGTGACAGTCTATACCCTGCATCTCTAGTGACAGTCTATACCCAGCGTATCTAGTGACAGTCTACTGAATACCCAGCATCTCAAGTGACCTGGCCTTTACCTCGTCACCCTGTAAGACAGGGTGAGAACTACTTCCAGCGGTTCCCATGCTGGGACTGATGGCTGTTGAAGGATGTGTCTCACTGCCCTGGAATGTGGTGTATGGATTTGTGCCACACGGAGGATCACATGGAAACGTAGCAAACAGAATCTGTCAACCTGAGGAATTGCTTTAATCAGTCAGTCATGATTTTCTCAGACACCAGCAACTTGTATGACAGTGACTGGAAGGGGGTGGCTGATAAAGAGGCAGGTCTTGACTGGCCTGTTGATTCCATGTTGTTGAAATCCTGGGGAACAGCCTGAGGCTTCAACAACCCTGGTCTAGCCAGGAAACCAACAACAACCCCTCAACAACCCTTTATCAACCCTTCAACAACCCTGACCTAGCCAAGAAACCAACCTCAACCCTTCAACAATCCTGGCCTAGCCAAGAAACCAACGACAACCCTTCAGCAACCCTTCAACATCCCTGACCTAGCCAGGAAACCAACCTCAACCCTTCAACAACCCTGGCCTAGCCAGAAAACAAACCACAACCCTTCACCAACCCTTCAACATCCCTGACCTAGCCAGGAAACCAACCACAACCCTTCAACAACCCTTCAACATCCCTGACCTAGCCAGGAAATCAACCACAACCCTTCAACAACCCTGGCCTAGCCAGGAAACCAACCGCAACCCTTTAACAACCCTTCAACATCCCTTCAGCATTCAACAACCCTTGATCATCCCTGCCGTATCTCAGCAGGGATGATCAAACTGGCTTTATCACACACACACACACACACACACACACACACACACACACACACACACACACACACACACACACACACACACACACACACACACACACACACACACACACAGTGTGCTAGAGTGGACCTGAGGTCTAAGCCACTGTCTCCAGTGCATATGTACTGCAGCGTAGGTTTAAACCCAACCCGTAGCGTTTCCTGCCAAAACCCTCCTGTCTTGATTCCCCTGTCTCTAGCAGATGAAGCATAGAATGCCTGAAGAAATTAAGCATTTCCCACAGTAGCTTATATGTTTATAAAAGGGGGATACCTTAAGTGAGCCTTCTCTTTTATATCGCGGTGATTCTTTTGCGTTGTACAAAACCAATACAACAATGTTGGCTAGATAGTGTACATGACGTTGACATGTTGGGGATGCGATGATTCACTATCCGGTAGGTATCAGGGTTTCATTGTCACGTTTCAAATCTGCCATTGACAATATTCCTGGCATTGCCTGCGGTGACAGAGTTGTTATGCCAGGCCTCAAGTTTCCACTCTTTTGTAACCACATGGGAGGTGGGAATTCACCAGTCGCTGAGCAGGCAAATGGCAGTGGGACGTTATTCATGCGCTTTTGAACTTGTGGAACACAGATGTCTGCATGAACCATAAAAAATAACTCCCAAAAAGGCATTTATAGGGGTAATGTCCTGGAAGTCAGATGTCACCGTTTCAGAGGAGTGGGAGCTGAGCGTGGTGGACCTGCGTCCCTCGAGCACAGTCCAGGTTTGGAGGGGAGGGGGGGGGGCATATGAGGTGACACTTCTCATTCGATAGGAATGAGAACATGCCACTCTTCTAGCATGAGATGGGGTCTGCCGGAGGGAGGGAGGGCGCTATGAGAGCGCTGATGATGCCCCCCCCTCCTCCTCGAGTGATGCTGGCCAACCTGTGTCTCCCATGGTGCCCCCCCCCCTGACCTGGACTGTGCTCGAACCAGGAATGTGGTGGTCGGCCTGGTCCAATTCAGGATTTGAATTGCATTCCAATGTAGAAATACCTCCTCCAATTCAGCTGGAATGTAGAATAACCGCAAGCAGCTATTCCTTGAAGGGAATGCGCACGCATGTGTCAGAGGGGTTAAACACAGGGTCAGGAGACATGACCTCATATATGAGATTAAACAAACCAATACTATAATATTTAATTGCATTCCAGCGGACAGGGGGACGACGTACATCCAATTTCGCGGGAATGTGACCGGAATCGGCCAAAATCATGGCCGGGCTTGGCGGCAGGGTGAGAGGGCTGTCGGTGGGAGCCGTGGCCTGATCTGGAGTTCAACCAAACATGAACAGACTGAGCGTGAAGCGTGGCTGGCTGCGGGGGTCACACACACACACACACACACACACACACAAAGACCAGTGGACCCTCAGTGGTTTCGGCAGGTGGTCTTCCACTACACAATATGTTGTAGCGACTAACCCAGCCATGCGCAGGCCTCTGTCCCAAATAGAGCCCTATTCCATATGCGTGAGAGTGCACTACTTTTGAGTCCTGTGGTGCCCTGGTTTTAGACGGGGGCGGTGTAGGGAATGGAGAGCCATTTGGGACAGAGGTCAGCTGGACAATATCCTGGGTGGCTTCCCTGACTCTCGGCGTCGGGAACACAGCCAGGAGACAAAGCCCGCGTCCAGGAAGCTTTCGGATGCCATTGTTGTGACAACACAAGACTAATTTAAGCCCAGACTTTGTGTTGGACTGTTACGGCCTTTCACAGTGTGCCGGGACAATGACACTGTTCTTTTGTACCTCCTACCGGACCCATTCTTGCTCAGTCTTTTAGGATTGGACTACTGATCTGGGACCAGGTTTGGATTTCAGTCATTCTGAATTAGATCTGGACAGGGAAGAGCTGCTCCTAGATTGTCACTCCTACTCTGGCGGGGCTGTATATCGAAATTTCACTCTACACCGGTTTTGTATTTCTGATAAGAACAAAGGTTTGGAAATTATTGGCACCCCCATAATCAGTATTTCGTGGAGCCTCCCCTGGAGTGGGTGACAGCGCTGAGACTCTTCCTGTAAAGTCGGGTTGGCCCACGGTATTGGAAGGACCTTGGACCTCTGTGCCTTTAAGCACATTTCAAGATCCTAGATCGTCTCAATGCTCCCACTGGGTCATGAACTACTCGTAAAGCATATTCACAAATTTGTTTATAAAAAGAAAATAAATTATACTGTCAGGAATGTGAAAAAATGTGATGTTTTGTCCGTATGTATCTCCCGCCTTAACCCTCCGATTCTTTGCGAGTACCAGATTGACTGGTCTTTCTGCATGGATACATGGTTTCTCTTCAACCTGCCATCTTATTTGTTCAATTTCACACCACGTACTCTTCGCATTTGTGAATCGGAAGTGTGTTTTTCTGCACGTCCTGTTTTCCCAGACAGTCTCGGAGAGCCAGGTCACAGCCTGGAATTAACCCTCTTTTACACTGACCTTGAAGCTAATAGGGCTGTCTTGCTCAAGGACATAACAGGTTTTTCACCTTGTCAGCTGTAGATTTGATTCAGAAACATCCGGTTACTGGTCAGATGGTTTGACCGCTAGACTACCTAACTACCCAGCAGACTGGTATGAGGAAGGATAACAGCAGGTCACTGTATAATGAAGGCCTGTTGTCTTAAGTTTCAAAGGAGGGGGGCTAAAGGGTTCCCTGCTCTTGGGGAGGCCTCTAGACGAGCCCCTTGCTCCACCATGGGCCCCGTGTCAACCTCTAATCCTGGCTCTGTCAAAGGGCACCATCACCGGTTGGTAGGTGGAGCATCTTAGCCAGCTTGTTATGTTTCAAAGGCTTGGCCAAAGCAATTAACTTCCTTTGTTCTTTTAAGGAATAGCTGGGCTCCGTGGGAAGGAGGAGACGAGGGGGAGGGGGAGGTGAGGGGGGCGTGTCCTAATTCTGTTTGCCTAGAAGGTGTATCACTTCAGACTTGTTAACATTAGCTTCACAGCCGTATCAGACTCTTCTGACTGCCGCGTTAGCTTAACAGTCTTAAAGATGCAGTCTGTTTTAGGCAATATGTTGTTTGAACGTGCATGATCTGTAAGTAGAATCGCTATCGTAGCCTAGTTAGCCTTTAAATTCCTTGTTTGAGTGTGAGTGGTTTTGATGACATGGGCGACAATTTTCCGGGACCATTTTTGGCTCAATAATGCCCTTTTTAAAACCAGTGACCAGAAATCGCAAACTGCATCTTTAATGCTGACTACTATGTTAGCTCCACAGCTGGTGGGTGGGTGGGTGGGGGTGGGGGTGTGTGTGTGTGTTGTGTAGGGCATGAAATGGCACATTTGACGTCTCCCAGTTTCACTCCCCCTGATATCCCTTTGGTTTTCCAATAACTTCATCCAATCCTCCTCCCCTCTCTCCGGGAAATGTGTGTCTGTGGGCGTCTTGATAGAAAACAGACAACTGATGTTTGTGCCCGGCAGCTGGTGCAATCACATCCTTCTGTCAGACAGTCCGCAAAGGTGGGTGAGTCTGAGACATGAAGTCACCTTTTGTGCCTGCTGCCAAACCCTGAGCGTGCACCACTTAACGCTTCTCTTGCCACGCCCTCTAGACCCGCTTGATTACTACACACAGAGAGACAACAACAGCCTCAATTTCTCCACTTCCATGAGTCATATGATTTCATTACTCCTCAAACCCTTCAGGGACCCCTTGTGCCCTGTGGTTGGGGGCACTGTCATCCTAGGATGATGATGGTCTTTTAGAATACCTTTGTAATGATATGCAACCGAGCATGCTCAGTATTGTCATACACGCCACAGAGCATGATGGGATGTTAATTGCTTAATTGTATCATGCGGTACGCCTGTATTGAAGCATCTGCATTCGTTATGTTCCTCCGCTCATTTTTTCAGTTTTTTTCCTCTGTCTCCTGTCTGTATATGTAATATAAACAGGGACATGTTAACATGGTGAGTAGAACCAAAAGCTACTTTGAAACAGTTGTAGAGGCACTATGGACAGAAGCTTCAGTCCCAAAGACTGATGTTTCACCGTATGCCAGTATTGTCATTCACCACCCATAGCCCCTTAAAGTAGTCAGCGTAAACATTTTTATATACCGGCCTCCGAAATGGGAATGAGACCTACTACTGAGCCACACAAAACACGTGGAGACACTTCATATTTTCATTTCCCTAATTTCATTGGTAACCTGTGGATCCACTGTAAGTGGAGCAGAACAGTTGCGTCACATTGTCCTGGCTGCCTGTCGTGACTGCCCCTTATTTCCTGTGTTACACAACCTCGGTCCCCAGAACACAAAGACAGCGGTTACCTGCATCTAATGACACACTCCAGTGTGTGGGTGTCTTTACCGTAAGCAGGGAAGGAATGCCATGCATTCTCTCTGCCGTGGGTCAGCATGTATCACGTCATACCAGCCTGGGATGAACTCCCAGATAAGATTCCAAACCTCCAACATGGCTGACGAATACCTTTTGCTAGCTTTGTGAGAAGGTCAAGAAATCACAGGCTAATTCACAAAAAAATCACATCAGTCCAACAAGCGGATTGTGATCATCTGTCCGTCAGGCTTCCAGTGCCAACAATGCCATCCACTGGAGACGTGGAAGGTGCCGCTCTGGTTGGCACTGCCAAAGGCTGGTGCTGGTATTCATGGGACAGTAATTAATGCCACTATAAGATAGCTATTGAGTTGAGTCTTTTTTTTTTCTTCTTTCAGAGTGTTTGAATGCCAACAGACTTTAAGAAAGACTTATCGGTTTCTCTTCGCCTCCCTTTGTGCTTTGTGTATTATGTTGAATATGTGTCTTGTAACTCTGTGCCGGCATGTTTGCCCTCATGTCTCGAAGAACAGATCCTGGTGAGACTAACCCTGGAGAAAATAACATGGCCTTGACTAATTGGTGTGTCTCTTCCAGAAAGCCACGATGATCTCCCCCAGCGCGTGCAGGAGCGCTTGGCAGAGCTGCTCCGTGTCCTCAAGTCTGTCATCGGCAAACACCAGACCCTCAACTCTGCCGACATCCTCGGGGCTGCTGGCACCGTTATCGCGAAGGTCAAAGGTTAGCATCGGCTCTGTCCTTAAGTGTTTTATGGGTTTTATTTAATGTGCAGATTTGACTTTCTTTCTGCACGCCTGATTGTGGGGGAAAAAACCTACAGCCTATTGTTTTCTAATTCAATCAGGATTACCTTTTGACAGGACATGACACATCTGCAAGAGATGGCACCATGCCCATTTTCTGAACGATGGCGACGTGCGAGATAGCGGGTAACGTTTCTGAACGTGAATGATGTGCGAAACGGCCGATCATTGTCCGCGAGGCACAAAGCCATCCTCTCTCTAGTCCCAAACATGTACGAACCAGAGGAATCTCAACAAGTTATCCCACCTCCAGAAACCTGGTTTTTCCTCTCTTAGTTTCAGTGCAAGAATGTTCCGGATGGGTGTACTTGGGTGGCACCCTGTTACCTGAAACCCCTGCTGGCCCCCTACAACAGTTAGGGCTGGGTCTATCCAGTGGCAGGTCAGGGCCCTCAGGCAGACTGATCCACATGCAGCTCATATCTTGGTGCAGTTTTTTGTTCGACGTGTGCGCACACGCACCATTGACTCAGCAGCTGGCAGACACGTGCTAATCTGCTGTTCTAATCCAAGCAGCATTCTGTCACCAGACAGGTGTGTTAAACTATGCTCAGAATGCGGAAAATAAACAAAAGTTGCCAGGGTGGAAACAACGCAGCCTGTCACATTGCTTCATTTCTTCAGCTCTTTTCCTTGTATTGAATGCTCACCTAATTATCTTAACTGTCACAGACAGTGTTTTGACAAACTCTCAATTATTGTTCAATCCTCTTTTAATCTGCTTTCCGTTTGCGGTGACAAACTGTGTTATTTTTTCTCACCGCTAGGTGGTGTTGTGCATAGTTGCGCTTGGACACCACCAGCCTCCATCCCCTTTGGTAACACAATGTGGAAATGAAAGAGAGCGGAAGGAACAGAGAAGATGAGTGGTCAACAGGTTGTTGATAACAGGCCCTGTGCAGCTTTGTGAGTTCAGACGGTGTCCTGCGTCACTCATGTCACCTGGCAACGTGTGTGTGTGTGTGTGTGTGTGTGTCGGCTGTGCACATGCTTGTTAGGTCTAGATAGGTCTTTAGATGGTTGCCAGGAGCTACAGGAACCCTGAATGGGATGTCTGTTGGGGATGATGCTGTGTTTTCTTTTTCCACTCAGGCGTTGTTGATCCATGCCAGATCCTACCTGTACAGGTATCTACTGGGTCAGGTAACCATGCCAGATCCTACCTGTACAGGTATCTGCTGGATCAGGTAACCATGCCAGATCCTACCTGTACAGGTATCTACTGGATCAGGTAACCATGCCAGATCCTACCTGTACAGGTATCTACTGGATCAGGTAACACTGCCAGATCCTACCTGCACAGTTATCTGCTGGATCAGGTAACCATGCCAGGTCCTACCTGCACAGGTATCTGCTGGATCAGGTAACCATGCCAGGTCCTACCTGCACAGGTATCTGCTGGATCAGGTAACCATGCCAGATCCTACCTGTACAGGTATCTGCTGGATCAGGTAACCATGCCAGATCCTACCTGTACAGGTATCTACTGGATCAGGTAACCATGCCAGATCCTACCTGTACAGGTATCTACTGGATCAGGTAACCATGCCAGATCCTACCTGTACAGGTATCTACTGGATCAGGTAACCATGCCAGATCCTACCTGCACAGGTATCTACTGGATCAGGTAACCATGCCAGATCCTACCTGCACAGGTATCTACTGGATCAGGTAACCATGCCTGGCGCTGTCTGAGACCTGGCACCGAACCGTTGGTTGATGAATGGAATGTCTGCGCAGGGGAATGACACATCTACCAAACCCCTTGCAAGCCGAAGATCCTGAAGAGCTCAAGGATATTCTGGAAAGATGGCTTAACAAATTCCCCTGAACATATCTGGCTTAACTTAACCAGATGAGGCAGTCCCAGAGTTTTTGGTTCCAGCAAGGCTGGTTCTCGTTTAAATCTCTGGGATAAGTAAAGTGCAGCTTGGTTGATACGACAACTGGGTGTGCACTCAATATTCCAAAAGGTCCTTATGACGATGACAGGAAATGTGATGTGACGTCATGGAGTCAAAAAATAAAGCACAATATTTTAGTAGTGCTGTAACAATTAATGACTGTTACCATCTGCAACGATCAGGTAATTGTATTCTCCAAATTAATATGATGTTCCTAGATTTAGTTTTTATCTGCTGCCAGGACCTTTTTTCTTATAATGTGGCCTGTCTGGCAACAGCGCCGTGACAAACCAAGAATTCACTCAACAAAATAACCACGAAAATGAAATAGAAACAAAGGAACTACAAGATGGCCTACACCAACATTTCAACAAAGCATATGAGTAAAATGTGATTGTGTGGTCGGGGAGAACTTGATTGTAAATCAGCACACTGTGACTCTCCCCACAGTCACATGTCAGACACTGTTCTCTCTCCTGGTCATGTTAAACCGGAGTGGTTTTTCATCCTCCCCTCTCCTGCCGTTGTGTAATAAAGTGTCAACTTTCTGAAGTTACTGACATTATTTTCCTCCTTTCCTGGGCTGCAGATTGACATCTGTTTTTTTAAGGATTTCTGCTCTACTTTCTCTACTTTCTGCTCTATTGTTGCTCTGTATTAAACTCTCTTGGTTCTCTTTTGGTAATTTCCTCTCTTTCTAGTTCTCTCTTATCTTTCTCTCTTGCTCACTCCATCCGTCCTCTGTTTCAGCTGTTTCTATAGCGCACTCTCTCTGCTTTGTCATTTCCTCTCTTCGGGTGCTCGTTGCTCTCTCATTCTGTCTCTCTGTTTTCTCCCTCTCTCTCCTTCTTCTCACTTTCCTGAGTCCATGTCATGTATCTTTCTTAATAAATACATGGCATAATTAGATACCCAGCTATCATACGCAAATGATTCCGGAAATAGTTGACTGTGCAACTCTGCCAAAATAAATCTGCCAGTAGTCTGGGCAGAGTGATAGCTGAACTGCCACACATGCTTTGATTTTTCAACAGGCTTGTCTTCCTGGTATCGCCGATAGGCTAACCTCGGTTATCATGCTTTTGGGGAAAGGAGTGCCGCGGGGCCCCCTGTCCAGGGCTTGCATGATGCAGTTACATATTTGGCGCATTGCGATTGGTGGCAGCCAACGGTGGGATCATTGTTGCAGGACGGCAGGATGTCCTGAGGAAGACACTCTACAGGAACCTCTGTAGCCCAGCACAGCCTCGTATTCAGGGGCCGGACCGGGAGGCCCTCGGCACGGAGGCACACTCTGCACCTCTTTCTACTCCTCTTGCTACTCCCACTGGGCCTCATTCTAAGGTGCTGCCCCAGCCCGGATTTAGGAAGTACGTGGCCACCCCGCTCACACCCCTCTCTGAAGGGAACAGTCGGGACTAGAATGCCTTTGCAGGAGGGACTGAACATCGGCAGCAAGACATTAGGCCACAGATCTGCAACTTTTTGTTTCGTTCTTTCTTAGTTGCCAGCTTGGCTCATCAGCAGGAAGAAGTGGAAGTTTCAGTGTGTTTTGAAGAGCGTTGTTCTATCTGAGTGCAGAGAAGAGGAAACCACCTCGGAGTGAGATCGTAACACTTCAGCTGAGGCGATCAAGGAAGGAGATTTCAGGGTGTTATCTCAGATTGACTGAACGGGCGTACAGACCAGTGACTAGAAAGAGAAATGCACTGGGTGAGTTTTTGCGGTTGTCATCTGAAGGATTTCTCAGTGTTGTCAAAGAGTTCAAGCATCGTCTCCTGTAGCGGGCAGACAGGAAGCTACTTTGTGAAGTCGTATTTGTCTTCTCGCGCAGTCTGTCCCCCCTCTTTGCCTGTTTCTTGGGCTTCCTTGGCCTGCCTTCTGCAAATGTCCTGTCTTCTACTGAAACGAACGGTTTCCTGTTTGAGAAAGCTAACATGCACGGCGCCATCTTCTCGAAGAATCGCCCGAACTCTGCGTCCTCCTTATTCCTCCATAGCGCTTGAATAAGATATTTTCAGATCACTTGCAAGAAAGGAAATATGGCTGTTGTCATGGCTGAGTGAGTCTGTAATCTGAGTGAAAGGTTAGCCTATTGATGCTACATAAACATTTGGAAGCCTTTATTTACAGGAAAATAGTGATAGGAAGTTGGACTCTTTTTACTGACTGATCATTTTGAGTCATTCAGTGAAATTCGAAAATCTTTTGACTTGTTTTGTTTATTTGACGTAGAAATGCACAGAGCGTGTAGGAACCCCTCCCGGGGAACTATCAACTGAAAACTAGAAAGAGTAATGATTCCACAAGACATTTCTCTCAGCCTGTGGGGCTTATTGCTCTCATTTGTGAGTGCTAGGCATGCAAATAAATTGTATGTCTTGATGCACATTATGTGGCTACAATCACATAACGTGAACTGCTTTTGCTTGACTGCTGCGAGGGTGACGAGCATATGTTTTTCACGAACTGCCGAACTTCCAAATTGTTTTTTCTAATCCAGTTTGTTGAGGCTGTGTTTATGTCTCTGTGGTTTTACGAAGATGTCTATCGTAACATTCCTTAATGAATTCATTGAATTCATTCTTGCACCACGGATCCAGTCGTTGGTTCTAGATGTGTATTTTCTTCAGTAATGCTGTGTGTTGGTTGGTCCTTGTTTTCTATGTGCAAATAAAACAAAAAGTTGCATGAGGACTGTGTGTTAGCCTTGTTATCCGGTTGTATGCTAATCAACCAAGTCATGACTCAAAAAAGGTCCGTCCCTTGTAGTGTGTGTGTTTGTATTTTCACTGACATTTCTGCCTAGTTGTTGACACCGATTGAAGCGAGCCAACTGCCTCTGAAATGATTATGACCGATGCTATCACACCGATTAATCTCTCTGGGACAGACTAGTCAACGATAATCACATTGCCACAATCCCTCCATTTTTAGGTCTGGGTTTCTGAGATTATCGCACTGCTGACTGACTGCTTTCTGACTGTATCAGTGGTTGGCATGTGTCGTGTCAGCACCTTAGTATAACATCTATGGGGGAGTGTGTTTTATGGGGGAGCGTATTTTTAATGGTTAAGTCTTTTGCACAGCAAAATAAACTGTGCGTTCACCAGTCAAGGCTTCAGGATCTGCCCCTACAGAAACTAGAAAGTGATTTAGACACTTAGTAGTTTATTACGATCCATGTTAAGCTGCTTCAATAAGTTCCAGTTGTGAGGTTTCTTAAAATGCTTCATGCAACCTAGTGAATGAATGAACAAAGGCATTTATGAGTTTGAGATTGAAGCCAAATAACCCCACAAATAGATGTGTTCATCTCGTATGACCGGCCCACCATCTAGCCTAGATTTCGTAAATGTTGTTTGTGTTGGCATGTTAACGGCATAGAGCATCATTCTACAGCTTTATGACTATTCCAACTCAATGACTGCTCTCGTTGGCAGTTTCTTGGCTCCTACTGAATGTGTGATTTGATTGTCTCACATGATTTTATCACTTTCCAACAGGCATTAACTTCAAGGATGTGAACCAAGAAAACAAAAACGCTGTATTTGGCGTGATATACGCGTCCATTGATACATTGGCATTCACCTTTGGCAATGTGTGAGTATGGCATTTGTTTACATTTCAACACAGTTGGTTATTAAGTACCTCTTGTCCGTGATCAGTGGATTCCCTCAGATGGTGGTTGTGACAGCGTTGGGTGCAAATGCAGGCCAGCTAATCGCCAGGAGAACAAAACTTGCTTGTAGGAGTACTCATAATTCACATGTTAATATCATCAATGTCAGCGTTCACTTAATACACTCTGGGCACTGTGTGTTGATTCTATGAATAAATATGGAAACGTATCAGTAACTTTTAGCCTTGAACACATTACACTGTTATTTAATTGTATAAATATGTTTTTACCTCAAGCTCTTTATTAGTCTCAGTTCACCTAATTTGATTTATTGACGGAATAGTTTGTTTTTTCCTCTGGTCTCGGATATTGCATTTTCTTTTTTTTCCTTGTCTTTTCAACTTGACATTGCTGTAACACGCCCTATTCCTTCTCAGAGTGTCTGACTTCCTTATGGGAGATGTGGACAGCCAATCCGGCTTGGGGATCCCCCAGACCAGAAGAAGCAGGGTAAGCCAATCAAATGCACAAATTAGCATTCATGCGTAAAATGTTAAATGAACGCTAAAATGGAAACTGAATGTTGTTTAATTGAGTTGAACGTACCGGGAAACTAAAGTGCGTGCATATATAACTGATGTTTTGGATTTTAATATGTGCTTATTCCTTTTTAAATAGTCTTTTGAGAATCTCTCTTTGGAAAGTGGGGAGGGTGCTTCAGAGAAGAATGACCTTGTGGGTAAGTGTTTCGTTCTTTGTGTTTCTTACCTATATTTCTCTTCCCTCCCCCCTCCATCTCACCCTCTGTCTCACCCTCCATCTCACCCTCCGTCTCACCCTCTGTCTCACCCTCTGTCTCACCCTCTGTCTCACCCTCCGTCTCACCCTCTGTCTCACCCTCTGTCTCACCCTCTGTCTCACCCTCCATCTCACCCTCCGTCTCACCCTCCGTCTCACCCTCTGTCTCACCCTCCATCTCACCCTCTGTCTCACTCTCCTTCTCCCCTCCATCATAACTCTCTGTCTCACTCTCCTTCTCCCCTCCATCATAACTCTCTGTCTCACTCTCCTTCTCCCCTCCATCATAACTCTCTGTCTCACTCTCCTTCTCCCCTCCATCATAACTCTCTGTCTCACTCTCCTTCTCCCCTCCATCATAACTCTCTGTCTCACTCTCCTTCTCCCCTCCATCATAACTCTCTGTCTCACTCTTCTTCTCCCCCTTCCCACCCTTTTCTCTACCCCATCTCTCCAATTCCCTTACTCACCCTCTCTTTCGTTCTCTCTCTCCATTTCATTTGCTTTCAAATAGTCTAAAGTTTGTTATGTGGACAGAATTTCTATTTAGGAGAGCCAGGGCACCTGGGAAAAAAATGACCCAGATAATTATTGATGCAATGATTAGTCTGTTCTGTACTGCAGTCTCTGAGTGCCATAGACATTGAGTACAGGCTCGTTGTTCTCCTACTTTTCCTTGTGTCCTCCTACCTTTCCTTGTGTCCTCCTACCTTTCTCAATGTCCCAGGACTCTGTTGTCCTTGGAAAACAGGTGAGTGTGCAGACCTGGTGTCCCCCTACCCAGGGCTGTCCTAGGGTCTGGGGTGAAAGGTCAAGTACCAGTGAAAGACGGCACATTCACCCAGCTGTAGGTCTGCCCACTAGCCCGGGGAGAGTTTGGAAATCCTCTGGGCCTGCCCAGGGCCTTAGTTTGTAGCCCAAGGCCTTAAGTGTTTATCCCGGGGTCCAATCAGCTTAGCTGCTAGCTAAATGTCTACTTAAAGTGTGGCCTTCCCTATTGGAATGTGACTTATGGTGCCGTTAAGTTGCTGTTATCCCCAAGTCATCTGACCCTGGGTAAACTAGGAGAGTGTCAGCTAAGCAGCTAGCTAAACCACTTCAGCCTTCAGATTTCTTTGGTTGATCTGGACCCCACCCATAGCCCCTGACCACAAACCCCGGCTGTTATTTCTTCTGCACTCCGTCTTCAGCCTGGGCCATGCTGGGACTTCTCCAAACGGCTGACATTCCTTAGCTGCTCAGAGGTAGTTTTGTGCGCGAGATGGAAAACACATGGTCCCAGTCCCAGAAAGCAACCTACTCCGTACCAAGGGCACTGCTTTGGAGCGCGGAACGCTCTGTCACCTGGCGTCCAGGCTTGGGGTTTTAGAAGGGCTGGGAGTGTGCTAGCGTGCCGAGCTAAAGCCTGCGTTCCATCATGTGGTGGCAAGCTGGGATGTGAGCTGTGCGTGTCAAAGTCGTTACGAGGAGGGCTTTCGAAATTGCCAGGCACGCATACAATTTCAATCTGCTATGCGCAATGTTTACAGTGTGTGTGTCTGTGTGTGTGTCTGTGTGTGTGTCTGTGTGTGTGTCTGTCTGTCTGTTTCTGTTTGTCTGTCTGTTTCTGTGTGTCTGTCTGTCTGTCTGTTTCTGTTTGTCTGTCTGTTTCTGTGTGTCTGTCTGTCTGTCTCTATGTGTTTGTGTGTCTGTGTGTGTGTCTGTCTGTCTGTGTGTGTGTCTGTCTGTGTGTGTGTCTGTCTGTGTGTGTGTCTGTCTGTGTGTGTGTCTGTCTGTCTGTGCCTGTCTGTCTGCGTGTGTCTGTCTGTGTCTGTCTGTCTGTGTCTGTGTGTGTGTCTGTCTGTTTGTCTGTCTGTTTCTCTGTGTGTGTGTGTCTGTGTGTGTGTGTGTGTGTGTGTGTGTGTGTGTGTGTGTAGGTGTCGGGGTGTGTGTGTCAGTCATTCATACCTGTGCGATGGCCTATCTTCATAGCTAAGCGCTCTTGAAGTAAGCCTCTTGTGAAGAATCTAGCATGGCATGGCGTTTAAGCTTCGATATGTTGTGCTGTGGTTTTACGAGTCCAGGTTCCTTTTCTGTCTGAACCCAGCTTCCCCATAGCTTTGCACAAGGCCTGGATGGCAGTGTTTCATTGCTGGTGTAACTGGTGTGAAGTGACTCTGCCATACAGTTTGGCTGGCACTTTCATATCCCCTCAGGGTGTTGCAACTCTGAGTTATTAGTTCCTCAGTCACTTTATTAACTATTCTGCTATCAAGGACACGTTGTCTCACTTTATTAACTATTCTGATATCAAGGACACGTTGTCTCACTTTATTAACTATTCTGATATCAAGGACACGTTGTCTCACTTTATTAACTATTCTGATATCAAGGACACGTTGTCTCACTTTATTAACTATTCTGATATCAAGGACACGTTGTCTCACTTTATTAACTATTCTGATATCAAGGACACGTTGTCTCACTTTATTCACTATTCTAATATCAAGGACACTTGTTCTCTGGAACTGAAATAGAGAAGTGGAGTACAGCGAAGCGGGAGTGGCCCTCCTTTGGCGGAGCGAGTGCAGCCAAGAGGCCTGAGGTGGCAGAATGAAGAGCTGCGTTAGGGATGTGGGGTTTGTGCAGGGTCTGAAACAAGGTAGTTTCCCATGCTGCTCTTTAGCCAGCCACCATGGTTTTGTGGTAGATGTGAGCTTCAACTGGAAGCCAGTGGTGTCTGTGAAGGAGGAATTCACGCAGAAGAACTTGGAAAGGTTAAATTCCCAAGAAATTTAACAGACGCTTTTATTCATAGCCACTTAGAGGAGAAGGTGCATAGATTTGCATATTTTTTGCACATGCCCATCATTGGAATTTAACCCAGAACCGTGGCGTTGTTCGTTATGTCACCTGAGCTCAGCAGCAGAACATGTGTCCAGAGTTTCTTGATTGGGTTTTAAGGTTAGGAAAAATGTAATGCATAGTAACAACAGTAGCCCGCCAAAAGGTTCTGTCTAAAACCTCAGAGGTTACTTTGGCTATCCTCACGGCAGAGCCCTTTTAGAACGTTGACAAACGCTGAGGGAAGCAGTTTCCAAAACACATATGTTGTGACCTCCGCTGCTAAATAAAAACAAAATGATTTTGTGTACAGGGTGGAAAAAGAGCGTGTGTACTGGAAAACCCTGTTTTCTCTGAGTGTTACTTAAGTTATAAGAGATGCCGTTCGGTTCTCCTCCCATCTCTTCCTCTTGTGCTACCTCTCCAGGCCCAGAGGGGGTGCTGTCTAAAGAGGAGGAGGTTGACCTCGTTCTGCAAAAGAATGACAGCGGAGTGGAGTCGGCTCTGCTCTATGCCAAGGCCTGGTCCAAGTACACCAAGGACTTACTGGCCTGGGTCGACAAACGACTTGGAGTGGGTGGGTTATGCACACACACACACACACAGAGACACACACACACACACACACACACACATACAGTCATGCACGCACACACACAGTAACACACACATCAAATCACACATCCACATTGACTGCTTTCTTTTTTCCCAACAGACATTGAATGTGCCAAAAACTATGCCAAACTGGCGGAATCCGCAAAGACGCTGTTCAGCCAACAGGTAATACACACGGCTTTGTTATTGAGCGCTCATATGAGTACAGTGCACTGACATGACGTGTAAAGACTAAAGGTACACGCGAGACATGTGCCTAACTACATGTTACTGTGTTGGTCTGATCCATAGGATTACATGCCGTTCAGGGATATGTACATGTCCACGTTTAGATGTGACATGGAGTACAGCCAGCTCCTTATTCAGACTGCCAACGCCCTGCAAACCAACAGATTCATCCAGGTACGCCTGACGCCTTCTCGCTGTCCGTAAAGGTTTTTTTATTTCATCAAAACAGTGTTCATCAGTTGACTTTGCGCTCTGCAGTTTCTACGAATAACAGCTTTCTCTTTGCGGGTGAACAATGGTTTCATATTGAATCTCGTTATATATTTTCTTATCATTTATGAAAGTACACTAAACCCTGAGACTACGGGCTCTATTTAAAACAAAATACATCTTAGGACAGGGGTTGGCACTCCAGGGGGTGGGTTCCAGGCTATCGGTAATGTGTCTCCGGGGGGTGGGTTCCAGGCTATCGGTAATGTGTCTCCAGGGGTTGGCACTCCAGGGGGTGGGTTCCAGGCTATCGGTAATGTGTCTCCAGGGGTTGGCACTCCAGGGGGTGGGTTCCAGGCTATCGGTAATGTGTCTCCAGGGCTGGGGGTTGGCCCAACGTAGGCCGGGTTAACGCTGGGATCCAGAGTAATGCAGTCTGTCTCTGTGACTCAGCCTCTACAGGCCCGGAAGAATGAGCTGGACAGACTACGGAAGGACATCAAAGAACAGTGGCAGAGGCAACAGAGGAAAATGGTGCGCTAACCTGCCGTTTTTATTTCTGTTCCGTGTGTGCGTGCGTGCGTGTGTGTCTGTGTGTGTGCGTGCGTGCGTGCATGTTTTCTCCCCTCACTCGTGTTTGTCTGTCCTCTGCAGCAAGAGTCCGAGATGGCGGTGCGCAAGGCTGGCCTGACCCAGGCCCAACGGAGGGAGGAGTACCAGAAGGCCCACTCCTCCGCCAGCCGCTCCCAGGAGGAGCCCAACAAGCAGCTGGACAGGAAGAGGAGGCAGGAGGAGGAGGCTCTACAGAAGGTAAGCTGGACAAGGTGCAGCGTGGCCGAACTAACTTTGACCCCCAGAACTCGGTCAGCACCAACAACCAAAAGCCATGCTTCCGGTATTCAGCGCCTGGGATCATATGAACACACACAAGATGGATAATGGACCGTGTTGCGTTACGTGTGGGACTGGTCCTCACAGTCATGGTATTCAGTGGATTCCTAGATGCACGTATCTTTGGATCATGCTCCGTTTGAGGATGCAGTCTGAAGTGTTTCTGGTACACTGCAGAATGTCCCTCTCTACCTTCACCTTTAACCTGACATTCCTCTCCCCCGTCTCCTCTCCCTGTGTGTCCGTCTTCCTCTCCCTCACTCATGCTGTCCTCCTCCAGGTAGAGGAGGCGCAGGAGCAGTACAGAGCGTGCGCCGCTGAGGCAGGGGTCCGGAGGACTGAGCTGGCTGTCACCAAGACGGCCATCCTCACCCAGATCAGAGAGCTGTTGGCTCAGTGTGACCTCACCCTGAAAGCTGTGAGTCCTCCGTCATTCACCGGGACCCAGGCTCGACATGATCGCTGCACCAGAAGTCATCTGTCCTGACCTTTGTCTCTCCCAACCCTTGACCCCTCCACCTCCTCCCCCCGGTCCGCAGGTGTCAGTGAACTGGTGTCAGCTCCAGCGTGGCCAGACGGCGTCCCTCCCGGTCCACTACCAGGCTCTGTGTGATGGTGCTAAGCTGTACGAGCCGGGCCAGAGGTACGCCGAGTTCGTCCGGAACCTGCCTAAAGAACGGTTCCACATGGAGTCCTTATCCACTGACGGGCGGTAAGTCAGTGATCCGTACCTGTTCCCGCTTTAGTTCTTGAGGTTCTAGGCCATGAGGTTCTAGACCGGTGTTTCTCCACCCAGCTCCTGGGCGCCCCCCTGCCCTGCATGTTTTAGATCTCTCCCTGCCCTAACATACCTGATGTAGCTCATGAAGTACTTGATAATGAGCTGATCATTTGAATGAGGTGTGACAGCAGGAGAGATCTAATATACGCAGAGCAGGGGGGCGCCCAGGAGCGGGGTTGAGAAACACTCCTCTAGACCATGAGGTTGTAGACCATGGTGCCCTGGAGCACAGTGGAATACTTCCATAATTAGGTGCCCATTGTAAAGACGTCCAATTAGGTGCCCAACTGGACGTCTTTACAATAGAAAACGGGCTGTCTTCTCTTTACTCAGGTCTGCGTGGCGCTAAGGGTCATTGGGAAGGTGTCAGTCTATGGGAAGCAAGTCGCACAAGATATTTGTCATCCACGGCTTTAGGCTAAGCTTAATATTGATTTGGTCTTTCGATGTTTGTTAGTTTCGATGATTAGTTAGTTCGCTAGAGAGTCCTTGAGATGGAAGTGGAGATGGCACTGTTTCAGTTGGAGTGCAGTGCTGTACACCTAATATGGTCTTAGATGTACGTTATCAATCAGGTGGTTCAAACCCTGAATACTGATTGGCTAGAGCTGTGGTGTGTAACGTCAAATAGAGTGGCTTTGACAGTACCTTTTCTCTGTCCTGACTGTGCTGGTGGCCAGTTTGTTAGAGTATAAAGCCCGTCTGGGGTTTGTGGTGTATGGCCATTGTGTGTGGATCCAGAAAGGATCCAGAAACCACAGCCCCGTGCCTCGTGACTTATTGTTTAACTAACCATACTGTACTGCTTACAGTCACACAGTGAGTCAGAGAAGAAGGAAGAGAGGGGGAGACACTGGAGCGAGAATTACAGAGTAGAGAGTAAGTGGAGGGAAGCAGGCGAGAGAGCGGGAGAGAGAATGTGTGTTGAATTCATGCCCTTCCTGAGGAAATATCTGCGGTGAGGGCTGAATGCAGCCCGGGAGATTGTGAGCGTGAGATTCTGGTTCTTTTCCCCAACTATCCAACTATCACACACACCTCCGCATTACACTTGAGTGATTGAGGTGATTTTACTTGAATGGAGCCTTTCAGATTACCACAAACTTCTCACCGTCACATGTGGTTAACACCCATGGACACTAGAATGCCCCCCCAACACACACACACACACACAAGAGAACCACAATAGTACTGCTGAAAAGCAGATAGTCATTACAAAACATCTTTAAGCAAATTATTATTAATCAGTACATTCTATGTCCTGAGGTTCAGACCAAAACCAGATGGGGATTTTGTGTCAGTTCGTGCTTAAAAACAGGCAAACGTCCCAGAGTTAAGGCAGTTTTGCAGAAAAGAGTGGAACCGAAATATCTCTGTGATGAGAGACAAACAGCGACACAGAGCGTTTGATTGCGCTCATTGGTCTATTTGTTTAGTGTGTTGGGTGTTTCCCGTAACTCTTTACAGAAATTAATTTAATTACATAAATTAATTACATTAATTAACTATACAATTCATGTGTTATTTTTCATTTGAAATTAGGTTTTGGTTGAACATCCGCAAAATTCAATTGAAAGAAATATCTAAAAATAAAGAAAATCATGAATGGGACAGTTTTTTTCCCAGTGCGTTCTGGACAGACGGATCAATGGTCAAATGGTTTGGCCGCAATTCCAAATATTCCACATTTGGCTGAATCCAAAACCTTCCTTAGAACCAGGAGTCCAGGCCAACGATGTAGCATGGTGTCAGGAGTGTCATGGTCTGGGGCTGCTGCTCAATTCCCCACCGTCACTGAGGCAACCATAAATTCCACATTATACCAGAGAGTACTTGAGGACCAAGCGAGTGAAACGGTCAAAGATGAATGTACACTAATAAATATTTGCAACAGGACGATGATATGGAACACAAGGGCAAATCCATGCCTTAAAGGCTCAGAACTGAGTGTTCTTATAGGAAGAGTGGGCCTCACAGGGGTGGACCTATTACCAACCGGGTCATTGGCATAAACGTATTTTCTATAGATCTCTGTATAATGAAGGATTGCAAATATATTTAAAATGTTTGTTGAATAAGGTGTGCAGTCTTTCAACATCTTTGGATATTCTTTCAGTAATGTCAAGATATAAATAAATCATAATAAATAAACTACTGGCCTCTTCAGGGGTGTTTGTCTTTCCTAACGGCACTGTCTCCTCTCCAGGTCTTCCATGTTCCACAATAAAAGGCCGCTTTAGGGGTGTTCGTATTCCTAACAGCACTGTGCACGGTCTCCTCTCCAGGTCTTCCATGTTCCACAATAAAGGGCCTCTTCAGGGGTGTTCGTATTTGTTACGAACCCTGTGGCTCTAGTAGTCTAGGGTGGATGGTACAGAGACCCGTAACATAAAACTCATGTAAATTAGTGTAGTGTAAATGAACAGTGAGAACAAACGACACAGACAACCAAAGCTACCGCCAAACATAAAACGTTATTATAAACACACGGTAAAGGGGGAAGGGAAAAGGGGCTGAGCTGAACCCAAGAAATGAAATAATATAGTCAAAACACCCCTAAAGTGAACTTGCCTGCCTCAAGAACCGCTTAGCTGACTACTAACCAATACAAAAATACAGTGGGTGGTCCGCTCAGTTCTAACTAGTGTTTTTAGACAAAGTTTTCCTACGGGTTGTGTATGCCCAAGGGCGACTTGCTAAAAAACCCTTTTCCCAGGGACACAGGGACGAACAACAAACACACAGGTTGAACGAGGACTAAACAGCACACAGCAAACAATTGACTAGACAACACCAAACAAAACACCACAGCAATACATACTCACATGAAACAGGACGAAGTGAGATGTATGTATGAGCAAAGTGTCTGTCTATCAAAAAAGGTATGTAGCTCAAGAATGTCCATGTGGGGTAATCAAAAGAGTCTCTCTGGGAGAACCAACTGACTGGGTTTTTAAACAAGGGATGTGTGATGTGATTGGGTAATGGAAAAAGGAATTAGGAGGGTTGTCCTCTGATTGGTCCACCTCAGCAGTCAGGCGCTGCACTCATGACTGCCAGGTGGGAAACACCAACGAGCATAATCAGGAACATAAGGGACACCTGGGGAAAAGTCAGGAGGGGAAAAAAACAAACGCGCATACAGGGTACCTGCATGCGTAACAGTATTCCTAACAGCACTGTGCACTGTCTCCTCTCCAGGTCTTCCATGTTCCACAATAAAAGGCCTCTTCAGGGGTGTTCGTATTCATAACAGCACTGTGCACTGTCTCCTCTCCAGGTCTTCCATGTTCCACAATAAAAGGCCTCTTCAGGGGTGTTCGTATTCCTAACAGCACTGCACTGTCTCCTCTCCAGGTTTCCTATGTTCAACAAGCGTTCCCTGGGTAGCAACAGCTCCTATGGAAACCTCTCCCACGTGTCCCTGACCTCCGAGGTCGACAGTCCTCTGGGCCCGCGGTCCTGTGAGAGGTCCAACAGCGCCACAGACGTACCAGGTACATAATCAGACAGCCCCTAGCCTTCTGGCTTGTTTTTGTTCCTCATCCAAATCCGTTCCTGAGGGGGAGAATGAAATATAGCTTGTGTTTACGGAGTTCTACCTGTTAGCCTGGATCAGGACAGTCGTGTGGATTAGATGTGTAAAGACATGTAGC
Source organism: Esox masquinongy (assembly GCA_016801175.1). Taxonomy (NCBI): domain Eukaryota; kingdom Metazoa; phylum Chordata; class Actinopteri; order Esociformes; family Esocidae; genus Esox; species Esox masquinongy. Next base: position 55,364 of record JACXGI010004222.1, read on the forward strand.
TATTTGTGAACCCCCCCCCCCTCTCTCTGTTTCCCTGTCCGTCCTGCATGTCTTCTGTCCAGATCTGAAAGGGGGACAGGGCCCGGGGAAAGGCTGGCCGTCAGGGGTTCAGGACAGAGGGATGTGTAGTGACTCTGAGAGTGCCGGAGGAAGCAGTGAGTCCCGCTCCATGGACTCCCCCACTGCCAGCCCAGGTAAGGGTACCCCCCACTGCCAGCCCAGGTAAGGATACCCCCCACTGCCAGCCCAGGTAAGGATACCCCCCACTGTCAGCCC
>JACXGI010004223.1:8552-19622 GCA_016801175.1 Esox masquinongy
AAAATCCAGAAAAACGCATGTCAAAAATGTTATAAATTGATTTGCATTTTAATGAGTGAAATAAGTATTCGACCCCTCTGCAAAACATGACTTAGTACTTGGTGGCAAAACCCTTGTTGGCAATCACAGAGGTCAGACGTTTCTTGTAGTTGGCCACCAGGTTTGCACACATCTCAGGAGGGATTTTGTCCCACTCCTCATCGTTCTCATGATCATTGCAACTCCACGAGGTGAGATCTTGCATGGAGCCCCAGACCGAGGGAGATTGACAGTTCTTTTGTGTTTCTTCCATTTGCGAATAATCGCACTAACTGTTGTCACCTTCTCACCAAGCTGCTTGGCGATGGTCTTGTTGCCCATTCCAGCCTTGTGTAGGTCAACAATCTTGTCCCTGACATCATTGGACAGCTTTTTGGTCTTGGCCATGGTGGAGAGTTTGGAATCTGATTGATTGATTGCTTCTGTGGACAGGTGTCTTTTATACAGGTAACAAGCTGAGATTAGGAGCACTCCCTTTAAGAGTTCTCCAGCAGACCATTCTGTACAGCCAGTATTAATGGAGTGTCCCCATCTGCAGTCACGTCTTCCAGAGTTTCATCACAGGATGCTGCAATGTCACAGACGCAACAGACACTGAGAATTATAAAATTATAGACTGATCATTTCTTTGTCAGCGGGCAAACGTACAAAATCAGCAGGGGATCAAATACTTTTTTCCCCTCACTGTATACTATAATGTCTTTTTTTTCTTTGGACTTGTGCCCATGTATGTAATAGCAACACCTATTCACAGTACCGTACAGTACTGCCAGCATAATGTGACTTGCAGGCCGGATGTGACCTGTAAACCAAGAGTTTTCTAACGCTGTGTATGGTTATAATTTGGCCCTCAAGGACAGTTCTTTTAATATGTAATTCTTTTACACAAATATTAAAACATATTAATAAAAATGTGGAGCCAATCCAAAAGGGTTCTATTAAGAATCTATATATTATTAAATAGTTCTTAGTATAACTATTTAAGAAGAGTTCTATACAGAACCTTTTCATGGAGAGATATAGATAGAACCGTGTACAGTTAAAAAAAACCTACATAGAGGTTTCTATGTAGAACCCATTGTAAAAAGTTCTAACTAGCACCGAAAAAAAATAACCTTGCTGCATATGGGTTCTACCTGTTCTAAAGGTGTGGTTTCTCTCTGTAGCTGATGTTTGTACCCTGCAAGACCTATCTGGGTCTCAGGCCTTCCTTGAGAGAGACAGCAGGGGATGGCTGCCTCTCCACCAAGCTGCAGTACTGGCCCAAGAACTGATCTTGGATCAGGTCCTTCTGGGTAAGAGGCCAGCGAACACAACATTGTAACAACCAGTAGACATGTCCGGACTGCTTCCAAAACAATGCTTCCGGGACAATACAATTACAAATGACATGTGTAGCAGAAATACAAGAAGTGTGTGTTGGTAAATTTAACATGAGAAATAGATTTGCAGCACCGCTCAACCTCAACAACATTCTCAGTGTCTGTTGCGTCTGTGACATTGCAGCATCCTGTGATGAAACTCTGGAAGACGTGACTGCAGATGGGGACACTCCATTAATACTGGCTGTACAGAATGGTCTGCTGGAGAACGTCAAAAAACTATTGCAGTATGGAGCATCTCCAAACACCACCAACAGCTTGAATGAGTCCCCACTGCTGCTCGGTAACACACCCACGTAGTAAAAAATGAAGACAATATTTTATCTGTTGCTGACCGCTGGATACAGATACACTTCTGAGATATTCACAATAATTCATTCCATGGAAGTAAAGTCATTATTTGTTAAACATGTACAAGCATAAACATATTAGGCTTAGTAGACATAGCCTTCTATACACACTTGGTTTACTCATCATGTCAGCAACCTCTGAAACTCCAAACCAAGGGTTTCAAACTCATTCCATGGATGGCCCAATGCTGTTTTATCGATTTTCCTTTCAATTGGAGCCAATTAAGACCTAACAGGCCAGGACAAGTTAGTTTCTAATTAAGAGACTGAATTAATCAAGTACAAGGTAGGGTTGTAAACATACTGACACACAGCCATCCGTGGAATGAGTTGGAAACTTCTGACAGACTAAGTTGGATGATGATTTAATGATAGAGATATAGCAGGTGAAGCCAGATAACGATAAAGTAGAAGCCTGCTAACCATGTCCTATTCCCTATAAAGGAATATATTCACAATTTCAGACTGTTATTTTAATCTCATGTGAAAAAAATATCTTTGAGTGTGCTGTGCCTTTAATACATAAATAACAAATATATAGATCTATGTTCAGTTCTGGTAGATGACATAAGCCTGTCCTGTGTTGTTGTGTGAAAGCAGCGAGACAGGGCTCATATGACATGGTGTCCGCTCTGATCATTGGTGGGGCCTTTGTGGAACAGGCGTGTCTGAAGAAGCGGAGTGCCATTCATGAAGCGGCTAAAGTGAGTTAGAGTTAAAACCCTTGTTTTTGTGTTTAAGCTCGACAGCAGATCCACCCACACAGAAAACTCATGCAAGACATATCTGTACATTATGTAGAGGATTTCTCAACATATAACTTGTGCTTCTCACAATATCATAATACAATGCATGTCACATATTTTTTTTACGTTGAATATTATGTGTTAAAATAATGAAATATATGAATATGCAGTTCATTAAGCATTTCTCATCAACACATCATGGAATTACCCAAGACATTATTTTCCAGAGAAAAAGAGAATCATTATGAAAACAATATACATACATTTTAACACAGTATCATGAATGCTATTTCTCTCTGTAAAAGTACTTCAAAGAAACAACAAGATAACATAATAAACACATGACAGGAAAAAATACAAATATGGAATATATCATATTTGATATATATTTACGTGTATTTAAGACATTAAAACATATTTGAAAACAGCCAAAATCGAATATGTAAATATATGTATGACATATATGGCCATACATTAGTAACACATGTAATACATATATTATTATATATTTAAAAATATACAGGCACATATTGAAAATATATGTTTTCGAAAGATATATTAATGTATAATACTTCAGTATGGGCAACCATGCACTGAATACACTGTTAACCTTGTGATTGGTTCAGCACAGGTGGGATGTTATATGTGGTTCAGAAAGTGTTAGTCAAACCAGGAAGTACATTTTTCTATTATACGCAATGATGCATCCAACCTTTAAACTATAGCTTGTTCTTTCACGCTAGGTAGCCGAACCACAGCAGCGATTTTGGAATGCAAGTCGAATTCAATAACAAGCCTGCTTTGGTATGCAGTTGAAAATGGCTTCTGTGGCTTACCTAACTAGCATGACAGAATGAAAAAGACAGGAAAAAACAAGAGGATGTTTTGGTGCAGCATTTGTAATAATAGAAACATTTGGAAAACCTGGACTATTCCTGGTTTAAGTTATTTTCCAAACCATACTGTAGGTACATTTTCCATGCTGTATTAAACAAAGGTATAACACTGGTGGCCAAATGCTGCCATTTACAACAAGTGCAAGGTCATATCTGCTGGCTATGTTCAAGTGTTTATCTGAGTACTCTGTCTATTTCTAGAATACTCCTTTGTGGTTGTGGTCTTTTGGCCCAAATGTTATATTTTACCAGGCCCCCACCCCTAAAAGGCCGTCGTGGGAAAAACAAACTTCTGCCACAGTGAAAGTACTAAATTAGGGAACTCGCAGTCAGTTGTCATACACATTTCATGTTACATTTTAATTGCCCGTTAACAATCTTGCCTTTTCTGACATCTCTGCCGGGATGAGGATATAACTGCCTGTTGGCATATACACAGATCAGTCATAACATTATGACCACTGACAGGTGAAGTGCATAAAACTGATTATCTCATTATCATGTTGTTGGGATATATTAGGCAGCCAGTGAACATTCTGTCCTCAAAGCTGATATGTTAGAAGCAGGAAAAATGGGCAAGCGTAAGGGATCTGAGCGACTTTGATAAGGGCCAAATTGTGATGGATGGAAGGAAAAGCGGTGAACCGGCTCCAGGGTCATTGGCGGCCAAGGCTCATTTATGCATGTGGGGAGCAAAGGCTGGCCCGTGTGGTCCAATCCAACAGACAAACTACTGTAGCTCAAATTGCTGTAAAAGTTAATGCTGGGACTGATAGAAAGGTGTCAAAACACAGTGCATCGCAGTTTGTAGCGTATGGGGCTGTGTAGCCGCAGACCAGTCAGGGTGTCCATGCTGACCCCTGTCCACTGCCGAAAGCACCTACAATGGGCATCAGAACTGGACCATGGAGCAATGGAAGAAGGTGGCCTGGTCTGATGAATCAAGTTTCCTTTTACATCCCCTGGATGGCCGGGTGTGTGCGCATCACTTACCTGGAGAACACATGGCACCAGGATGCACTATGGGAAGAAGGCAAGCCAGTGTGATGCTTTGGGCAATGTTCTGCTGGGAAACCTTGGATCCTGCCATTCATGTGGGTGTTACTTTGACACGTACCACCTACCTAAGCATTGTTGCAGACCATGTGCACCCTTTCATGGCAACGGTATTCCCTGATGGCATTGGCCTCTTTCAACAGGATAATGCGCCCTGCCACAAAGCAAAAATGGTTCAGGAATGGTTTGAGGAACACACCAACGAGTTCAAGGTGTTGACTTGTCCTCCAGATTCCCCAGATCTCAATCCAATTGAGCATATGTGGGATGTGCTGGATGAACAAGTCCAATCCATGGAGGCCCCACCTCGCAAATTACAGGACTTAAAAGATCTGCTGCTAACATCTTGGTGCCAGATACCACAGCACACCTTCAGAGCTCTAGTGGAGTCCATGGCGGGTCAGGGCTGTTTTGGCAGCAAAAGGGGGACCTACACAATATTAAGCAGGTGGTCATAATGTTATGGCTGATCGGTGTAGTAACCCTGTGACATAGCTTGTGTGCTAGCTCGACCCTGCTGCACAGATGGACAGACAGTCCAACAATCACTGTCTACGTTCAAGGATTGCCTGAACGTAGACACGTTCTATATTTGCAGTTATTCACTTTAATAATGTAGTGTCATGGCTACTCTAATGGCTTTTTAATGATAAAGATGCAGCGCTAATTTAAAGTTCCCTGTCCTGTCCAATGTACCAGAGTTTTTCCTTTCCTGCCTTGTCAGGTGGGCTGCAGTGACATCATTAAGCTGCTGCTGAGAAATGGGGCCATGGTGAACGCTGGAGATGGCCACAATGTCTCCCCACTGGGACTTGCAGCAGAGAATGGACATGCTGAGGTTCTGGACATACTCATACAGAATGGTACGAGCCAACTGAATTTTCTTAAACATTAACAGTCTGTGTTTTGTCACAATCAAAGACAAATAAACATACAGAATTAAAAATATTAACATATTCTGGCAATACAACAAATTGGTAAGATAATACTGTCATTGTTTGCACTAGTAGGCTTTATTTGCACAAAAAACTCATTACTTGTTCTCCATCTTTTTAAATGGGGAACCAATAAAACATATTTGACATGGCTCACTTTTCCCTATGAAGTAGAGGTAAGAAGGTGAGAAATGTTTGGAACATTGAATCGCAATTAACTAACATTTTGAAATTGCAATTGACTCATGACAATCACAAGAGTTGCAATACAATCCATATTGGCATCTATGTATCGGAATAATAATATAATTTTATTTAATACATGAAATAATTCACTGTAATTATCGGGTAAAAGTAAATCTTCTAGTTGAACATCACCTATCGGACTCAAGAAGTCCTCCTCTTAATTCCCACCAGGTGGCGATGTCCATGCCCAAGCCTATAATGGAGACACTGTTCTCTATGACGCTGCTGGCTCAGGGAACATGGACTGTATTGACCTCCTCCTGCAGGCTGGAGCCGACCCAAACATAGCCAGTTTGGCTTGCGAGCTGCCCATACACAGAGCTGCCTACGAGGGACACTTCCGGTAAGAGGCTCCACTATCCTAACTGTTTAGTTTATTTGGATCCCCATTAGCTTTTGCACATGCAGCAACTTTTTTTCCTGGGGTCTACATAAAACAAAACTTGACAGAGTGACAGAGTAAAGAACAGTTACATGAAAAGACAGCATTCTTAATATAAATATTATAAAGTCTACTATACAATCCTGGTCTGGCTTTTGGCTATTCCTAGAAATGTTCTAGAGTCCTGTGATAATTCAGTTTTAAGAAAGTGTGGTCCTTGAGGACTTGTCTCCCCCTAGGCCTAAGAGCAGTCGTTAAGTTTATAGACCAGCAGTTTAATCTACAACGGCATCAATAGTGCTTGCATAGTTAAAAATCTGATCCGTTTTGTTGTGTGCCGACCCCAGTGCTCTGAAGACCTTGATCCCCATCACCACTGACAGAGCCATTACTCTGTCTGGTCATAGCCCAGTCCACACGGCAGTGGACGGGGGCCGTGTTGACTGTATGGAGCTGCTCATAGAGGCGGGTTTTGACGTCAACGCTCAGCTGGCAACCCACATGTCAGGTAGAGACAGTGAATGAGGAGTTGAAAAGACTGGTTGAAAAGTCAGCAAAAAGATGCCTTTGATTTACTGAAACGATTTTTCTGTGGACAGACAGTTTGTAATATGATGGAACACTTAGCGAAGAGGGGTGCCTTAATTGACTGTGTTGTTGTTACTGTTTCCAGAGAGCTATGGGGACTTAAGGCGGAGTCCACTCTACTTCGCTGTGTCTAACAATGATGTAACCTGCACCGAGGCTCTGCTGGCTGCCGGCGCAAAAACAGACCTGGACCCGCTGCCCTGCCTCCTAGTGGCTGTGCGCGCTGGGAGGTATGATAATGTGTTATCCCACTGAGCTGAAGATGAGGGAGTAAGTCGAGCCAGGTGGAAGAGATCGAATGGGACCGAGTTCAGTGATTGGTTGGCTTTGTGCCTTCTCCCCGGGTCTCTTCCGTGACCTCACCACGTCGAACTCTTTTCCGCATGACCTCAGGTACGAGATGGTGCGTCTCCTGGTGTCCTGGGGTGCAGAGGTCAACTGCTACTTCACAATGATCAGCGACACGTCTTTTCCCACCGCACTGCAGTACTGTTTTAGAGATCCCAGGATGCTGCGCCTGCTTCTCAACAGCGGCTACGACGCAGACAAGTGCTTCCTGTGCTCCCATGGCAGTGAACAGGATATGAACCAACATAACAAGGATATGAACCAACATAACATACGTTATAGCCAGAAATGCTGTACTTCGGTAAGTCCTATAGGACTACTCCTAGACACACTTCTGGCCTGCTCCAGTTCAGTTCCTGTATACCTCATTGATTTTTGGATTTAGAATAGAGATAATATGCCAGTTTCAGGTTTTTTTTCTGTTCTGGAACAATAGCCTGCACACACTGCGGTGCTCTGAGACCAGAAATGGGTAGCTTTGGCCCATTGATGTAGAAAGTTTTTTTTTTTTACCCAGATCTATTGCTTGTCTTTCTGACACATCCTTGTGCTGTTCTCTCTGTCTGGTCCAGTTCTGTGAAATGATCAACCTGTTGTCAGTGGTGAACGTGGCGGGGAGTGTGGTACGAATGCTTCTGGACTACGTCAGACACCCTCGTATCTGCCCTTACCTTCTACAGCTGCTGAAGAAACAACAACTGTGGGCTGAAATCTCTGATATCTTGGGTGAGACCACACAGTCCCCTCCCTCTTATAAGGATGAATACCTTTGAGTAGATAAAAAAACCTTTGGAACACATGGAGTTTTTTCATTGTTTTATTAAAATAACCACAATGTGTAATAAATCACTGTATATTGTTATTACTTTTACCTAACACTTATAAATGTTTATTTTAAAACATGTTTCCCTGTGCTTAGTTTGACATTAGAAATGCTCAACCTGATTGTTTGGGCTTTAGGAAACCAATTGGAAGATTAAGTACACAGATGTGATAAGCTCATTGGAAGGGATCTAGAGCCCGCCTCCTTACCCATTTGAACTGTCTTATTGTGATAAATCAGATATGCAACTGCCCAAGTATTATCCTACAGAAAGAAGCTGACATTTCAGGTGTTTTTTGTTTACAGAGAGGTCTTACTCAAAATGATTGTATCATAAATGTAACATTTTCTTAGTTATTTGGACCTTATCCAAAATCACACCTTCATGGTGTGGAAATATAATCACAAAAACATGAAAATAGTTTTTGACTGCATTTGACTTTCAGATCTTATGGTTTGATTAGTTAATATCATGAACAAAAAAAACTACTTTTTCTGTTTGTGTAATTCTTCCATATATTTGCACATCTCTAGCAAATCCACAATCTCTGCAGCACCAGTGTCGTTTGGTCATCCGGAATGAAATTACCCCTAAGAAACTGAACAACCCTGAGTTCATGGCAGCAGCACCGCTCCCCCCAACCATCAAACACTACCTCACTTACAAGGAGTACGATGAGTATGGTGATTTCGCAGCTATTTCAATTACCCATTAAATATGTTATGTTGAATATGTTGAAAAATTGGGTCTGAGTGGTGCAGCGATAATAATATTGAATAAGTCCCTGCTTCACAGTATTGCTGCATCATTGCAGCCAGGTGTTGGAATTCTGGTTGCGGCATACCAACTGTGCTTGGGGGTCGTCGCTCTGGCGACTCCCTGTGGTTGGTGGGATGCCTGTGAGCTTAATCATGATTGTTGGGCGGGAAATGCATTATTCTCTGGCGTGTATTTCTTTTCTCCTGTTCAATGCACTCGCTTTAGTCAATTAACATTTGGCTGTTGCTTGCAATTAATGCATTAGCTAACATACAGTAGATATGCTCAAACCAATTTTAGCAGTTGAAATGTTTGTAATTCTTCAAATTTTTTCCACGTAGGTTTTTGCTCTGAATTGTCTCAATAACAGTATAAGACAATGCATGTATGGTTGAGGTTTAAGCATGCAAAGATTTCTGATTCACACATGATATTGTGGAATGATACTAATATTGAATATTTAAAAAAATAGAATGTATGTTGTTGGTTATGAATTAAAATGTTTGCCATGTTTTATTACCTATTTTACACATTTTGGCCTTGAATTTATCATCGGGTGTGACATGGTAATTATCATGTGTAAAATGGAAAGAAATTGATACAATTTTGATGAGAATTAATTTTTATTATTTGCCCTTACCATTTTTAGAATAACGTATTACCTTGTGACATTTCAGTAAAATAAGCATATATTTATTTTGATAAAATCAAGTCTCTTCTCAAAAACAAACAGTACATGAACTTTGAAAAGCAATTCGATACAGTAAACTCCAAAAGTATTTGGACAGTGACACATTTTAATTTTGAGTCTATATTCCTGCACTTAGGATTTGAATATGACTATGGGGTTAAAGTGGAAACTGTCAGCTTTTTGAGTGTGTTTTACTTGATATTGGGTAAACAATTCTAGAAATGACGTCATGTTTTTACATAATGCCTGCTTTTTTGGGTACAAAAACATCTTGGACAGATTAATGTTATGTACACATTTCCTTTGCATGCAATGATAGCCTGAGGTCTGTGATTCATTGACATCTTCCCAGGTGATGCTCTGCCAGGCCTCTATTGCTAGAATATTCAGTTCCTGTTTGTTCTGGGGCCTGTTTGACCAGTCTTTTCTTCAACTGAGCATGTTAAAGGTATGTTCAAATGGATTAATATCGGGTCATTGACTTAGCCACTCGAGCGTTCCACTTTTAAGCCCAGAAAACACCTTGTTAGCTATACAGTATCTCACAAAAGTGAGTACACCCCTCACATTTTTGCAAATATTTGATTATATCTTTTCATGTGACAACACTGAAGAAATGACACTTTGCTACAATGTAAAGTAGTGAGTGTACACCTTGTATAACAGTGTACATTTGCTGTCCCCTCAAAATAACAACACACAGCCATTAATGTCTAAACCGCTGGCAACAAAAGTGAGTACACCCCTAAGTGAAAATGTCCAAATTGGGCCCAATTAGCAATTTTCCCTCCCCGGTGTCATGTGACTCATTAGTGTTACAAGGTCTCAGGTGTGAATAGGAAGCAGGTGTGTTAAATTTGGTGTTATCGCTCTCACACCCCCTCATATTGGTCACTGGAAGTTCAACATGGCACCTCATGGCAAAGAACTCTCTGAGGATCTGTAAAAAAGAATTGTTGCTCTACATAAAGATGGCCTAGGCTATAAGAAGATTGCCAAGTCCCTGAAACTGAGCTGCAGCGCGGCGGCCAAGACCATACAGCAGTTTAACAGGACAGGTTCCACTCAGAACAGGCCTCACCATGGTCGACCAAAGAAGTTGAGTGCACATGCTCAGCGTCATATCCAGAGGTTGTCTTTGTGAAATAGACGTATGAGTGCTGCCAGCATTGCTGCAGTGGTTGAAGGGGTGGGGGGTCAGCATGTCAGTGCTCAGACCACACGCCGCACACTGCATCAAATTGGTCTGCATGGCTGTCGTCCCAGAAGGAAGCCTCTTCTAAAGATGATGCACAAGAAAGCCCGCAAACAGTTTGCTGAAGACAAGCAGACTAAGGACATGGATTACTGGAACCATGTCCTGTGGTCTGATGAGATCAAGATAAACTTATTTGGTTCAGATGGTGTCAAGCGTGTGTGGCGGCAACCAGGTGAGGAGTACAAAGACAAGTGTGTCTTGCCTACAGTCAAGCATGGTGGTGGGAGTGTCATGGTCTGGGGCTGCATGAGTGCTGCTGGCACTGGGGAGCTACGGTTCATTGAGGAAACCATGAATGCCAACATATACTGTGACATACTGAAGCAGAGCATGATCCCCTCCCTTCAGAGACTGGGCCGCAGGGCAGTATTCCAACATGATAACGACCCCAAACACACCTCCAAGACAACCACTGCCTTGCTAAAGAAGCTGAGGTTAAAGGTGATGGACTGGCCAAACATGTCTCCAGACCTAAACCCTATTGAGCATCTGTGGGGCATCCTCAAATGGAAGGTGGAGGAGCGCAAGGTCTCTAACATCCACCAGCTCCATGATGTCGTCATGGAGAAA
>JACXGI010004223.1:19722-30263 GCA_016801175.1 Esox masquinongy
AACCTGTGAAGCTCTGGTGAACTCCATGCCCAAGAGGGTTAAGGCAGTGCTGGAAAATAATGGTGGCCACACAAAATATTGACACTTTGGGCCCAATTTGGACATTTTCACTTAGGGGTGTACTCACTTTTGTTGCCAGCGGTTTAGACATTAATGGCTGTGTGTTGAGTTATTTTGAGGGGACAGCAAATTTACACTTATACAAGCTGTACACTCACTACTTCACATTGTAGCAAAGTGTAATTTCTTCAGTGTTGTCACATGAAAAGATATAATCAAATATTTGCAAAAATGTGAGGGGTGTACTCACTTTTGTGAGATATTGTAACATTGTGTGTTTGAGATCATTGTCCTGGTTGTGTCTGAACAAACAAGATGTTGATGCCATCAGCAGTTTTATCATCAAAGAAAACAAGTGAGCCAGTTCCAGTTGCAGCCATACATGACCGAGCCCATAGTTCTAGAATTTGATCAGTTCATTTTTATTTTTTCCTTCAGCTTCATATAACCAGGTAATCTGATTTATAACCAATTCTTGTTTACAATGACAATCTGGGCAAAATCGTAACAATTACAAGACAACACAGTTACACATACAATAAAATGTACAATGGAGATCAAACAGGAGATCAATAAGTTATACAGACGAATAATGAGCATAGGTGCAAACCACAAACATGTTTATTTTCCGTTGACTATACTGTGTCCCAGAACGTTTTTGGGTTAAAGACTCGAAGGTACATTTTAGCAAACTGTAACCTGGTCGTTCTGTTCTGGAGGCTTACTAATGGTTTGCATCTTGTATCCTCTGAAGTTCTGTTTTTGTTCTCTTCTGTATGTGGTAGCATTTTACATATTTATGTCTACCTTCTGGAGTGTTCTTGATCTGTTGGACTGTTTTGTTTCTTGTCATCACCACTGAAAGCAGGTTATTCTTTGGGCAAGCACTATAGCAGTGTTGGTTGGTCTACCAGGTTGTTTTTGACTTGTTTTTGAGCTGTCCAAATCACTTCCTAGGTAGGGTACTTTTTTTCCACTATAGCAATGAGAGTAGTCTATGCATTTATGTCGTAAATCGTGTTTGCACGCTACTCATCTCATCTGTGAATATTGCCTAATAGCGTGTTATTACACACAGCCGTTAGTACATAGGATGCACTGTGCATAGGATGCACCCAAGTTGTCGGAAATAGGAATATGCAACGTGGTCTCAGGGGACTACGCAGACTATTTAACGTAAATCCATGGCACCCGATTTTGTATGATATGTTACGTTACGTTAGGTTACATTACAATGCGCTACCAAATCGTATAATACATTACGAATTGCCTAAAACCTAACATATCTTACGAACGCTATTACAACACATAATATGTTACGAACGCTACTAAAACGTATAATATGATACGAACGCCAGACAAACGTATCATATTTGACAAACAGTATGAAAGCACATCATTCACTACAAATTTGCACAAAACCAACAAGCCATGTTTCAAACCAGCAACATTCAGATCTGAAGGCGGGCACCCTACCCACTGCTCCACACAGGGTATATGGATAGCAGGGAACGAGTAGTTGTCTTATCAAGGTCGCTACAATATGTACAGTAATAAATGCAGTTTAACGTTACAGTTAGGTTAATGTTAGGTGTCACAGCACTGGGGTTAAGGTTAGGTTTAAGGTAAAATATCACAGCACCGGGGTTAAGGTTAGGGTTGAGGTTAAATATCACAGCACTGGGGTTAAGTTTAGGTTAAGTAACAGACAGACAAATCTGATATGTACTGGCACAGGCAAAAAAACTCTAAAATAGATGGTAAAGCTGATATATATGAATACTTTAGTGACGAAAATAAACAAGGAATACTAAGTCAATATAGTCAGAGGTAAGGTTATAAAAAACGAAAAAGGTTAGGTTAAGGTATGGTTAGGGTTAGGTATCACAGCACTGGGGTTTCAGGTTAGGGTTTGGGTAATGGTTAGGTATCACAGCACTGGGGTTCAGGTTAGGGTTTGGGTAATGGTTAGGTATCACAGCACTGGGGTTCAGGTTAGGGTTTGGGTTAAGGTTAGGTATCACAGCACTGGGGTTAAGGTTGGGGTTAAGGTTTGGGTTAGGGTTAGAAAGAAAATCAGTTATTACATATTGATGTTGTAACTCCACTACCCGCCTTTTCTAAAAGCAAGTTCCTGTTTGGAGCAGTAGGTAGAGCACCTGTGTAATGGAGCAGAATGTCCCCTGTTTGAAACATGGCCTACTGTTTTTTTTTTCTGGATTATTATTCTAACGTTACTTAACCTAACGTAATATATCTTACGAACTCGGCTGTCAAAGATTTACGTAAAATAGTCTGCATAGTCCTAAAACCCAGCGAACAAGAAGGCCAGCGGCGACTGCCCTCTGACCTTCTTCTCCGACTGGTCCCTGGACGTATTGTGAACACTGTGCTTGGAGTATGGTAAGTAACCATTACCTAATGTTTTTGCTAGCCTATGCATTAATGTCGTTTCCAGTCGCGTTACCACCCAAACACATATGGCAGATATCTCCTGATTAATGTCTGTATATAACTTCTCTAGTCACAGTGTCCACCTTATGCCCTTGTCTCTGATTTCCCTACTTCATTCATTTATTTACATTTGGAAATCATATTATGAAGACACATATTTGGTTGTGGCCTAGCTTACCCCACCCCCTCCCCTACCAAATTTAAGCCTAAACATTTAAAGACACTACCATTGAAAGCTTTGGTGTAATTCAGTGTTGTTTCAAATACCTGCACACTCACCAGCTCTCCATATTAGAGGGGTTGATATGTTTTATGCTATAGCCTAACATGGCAAGTATTGTACTTGGTGCCTTGATCAAGAGCACAATGGTAGGAGATGGTAGAACTATGGGATCACAGACTGGCAAACTTTAGATTTACAAGGATTTACATGCATTTACAATAGATGCTGCCAGTTGTGTTCATTTATGGGCCGTGGCTCCTGACACCGAGGTCTGTACCAATTTAGGAGAAGACAACTCCTACTCTTTTTTTAATATCAAGTCCAGCACTGTCAGAAATTTTACAATGAAACTGTCTTTAAAATAATGCACCACTTTTTAAACAGAAAATGTATTATTTAGGGCCAAATCTGAACAAATTCTAAAATTGCAGTTAATTGCAACAAACTGCAGAAGATTATGCAAATAATTATTTTAATTGCTTGACCGCGCTTGAAAATACCTTCAAATTAAAGTGAACAATGTTACCAAATACCTTGGAGTTCATTGTATATCCACAAATCTACTTTTGGGCACATGCTGTGATCACTTGTCAGATTTTCCATTTCTATTTATGTTTTCCTTTGGAAAATTACATGTTAGTCTCCAACTCTTTATGTCACACCAAAGAACATGTCACACCATAAATATTCAAAACAATGTATTACATACAGCATTACATACAGTGGATATAAAAAGTCTACACACCCCTGTTAAAATGCCAGGTTCTTGTGATGTAAAAGAATGAGACAAAGATAAATCATGTCAGAACTTTTTCCACCTTTGATGTGACCTATAACGTGAACAACTCAATTGAAGAACAAACTGAAATCTTTGAGGGGGAAAAATAAAAAATAAAAAACTCACAATAACCTGGTTGCATAATTGTGCACACCCTTAAACTAATACTTTGTTGAAGCACCTTTTGATTTTATTACAGCACTCAGTCTTTTTGGATAGGAGTCTATTAGCATGGCACATCTTGACGCGGCAATATTTGCCCACTTTTCTTTGCAAAAGCACTCCAAATCTGTCAGATTGCAAGGACATCTCCTGTGCACAGCTCTCTTCAGATCACCCCACAGATGTTCAATTGGATTCAGGTCTGGGCTCTGGCTGGACCATCCCAAAACGTTAATCTTCTGGTGAAGCCATGCTTTTGTGGATTTGGATGTGTGCTTTGGGTCATTGTCATGCTAAAAGGTGAACTTCCTGTTCATCTTCAGCTTTCTAACGGACACCTGAAGGTTTTGTGCCAAAATTGCCTGGTATTTGGAACTGTTCATAATTCCCACCACCCTGACTAAGGTCCCGGTTCCAGCTGAAGAAAAACAGCCCCAAAGCATGATGCTACCATCACCATGCTTCACTGTGGGTATGGTGTTCTTTGGGTGATGTGCAGTGTTGTTTTTGCGCCAAAAATACCTTTTGGAATTAATACCTTTTTGGAAAAATACCTTTTGGAAAGTTCAACCTTGGTTTCATCAGACCATAACACATTTTCCCACATGCTTTTGGGGGACTTGATGTTTGTTTTTGCAAACTTCAGCCGGGCT
This sequence comes from Esox masquinongy, assembly GCA_016801175.1. Classification (NCBI taxonomy): domain Eukaryota; kingdom Metazoa; phylum Chordata; class Actinopteri; order Esociformes; family Esocidae; genus Esox; species Esox masquinongy. The sequence continues at coordinate 24,053 of JACXGI010004223.1, forward strand.
TGGATGTTTTTCTTTGTAAAAAAAGGCTTCCGTCTTGCCACCCTACTCCATAGCCCATTCATATGAAGAATAAGGGAGATTGTTGTCACATGTAGCACACAGCCAGTACTTGCCAGAAATTCCTGCAGTTCCTTTAATGTTGCTGTAGGCTTCTTGGAAGCCTCCCTGACCAGTTTTCTTCTCGTCTTTTCATCAGTTTTGGAGGGACGTCCAGTTCTTGGTAATGTCTCTGTTGTGACATATTTTCTGCACTTGATGATGACTGTCTTCACTGTGTTCCATGGTATATCTAATGCTTTGGAAATTCTTTTGTATCCTTCTCCTGACTGATATCTTTCAACAATGAGATCCCACTGATGCTTTGGAAGCTCTCTGCGGACCATGGCTTTTGCTCTGAGATGCAACTAAGAAAATGTCAGGAAAATCCTACTAGAACAGCTGAACTTTATTTGTGATTAATCAGAGTCACTTGAAATGATGGCAGGTGTGTAATGACTTCTATTTAACATGTGTTTGAATTTGATTGGTTAATTCTGAACACAGCCACATCCCCAGTTATAAGAGGGTGTGCACACTTATGCAACCAGGTTATTGTAAGGTTTTTACTTTTCATTTTTCCCCCTCGAAGATTTCAGTTTGTTTTTCAATTGAATTGTTCACATTATAGGTCACATTAAAAGTGGAAAAAGTTCTGACATGATTTATTTTTGTCTCATTCTTTTACATCACAAAAACCACAACATTTTAACAGGGGTGTGTAGACTTTTTATATCCTCTGTACTATGAATAAAACACTTAAAAAACAAGAGTATTGGTGCATCCTTTTTAATTTTCATATTATAGAAAAAATATGAAAGCACATGAAATGCCATGTGCTCCTTGGAGGGCTGTCATCTGCACTTCCTAGTGTCAGTTTTAGCTGTAGTACATTGATGATGTTTTTGTTTGGTAGAAAGAGTACTTACCCAATCATGATATTTTTTTGGGGGAGGACAAAAACATTTATGATAGCTAATGGCTAACAGAGGTCACAATGAAACAACAAATGACCACTAGGTATCCTATCATGTTTGCTTATGTACACTGCACACAAAAATTAACGGAACACTTAAATCACACATTGGGTCTCGGTGAAGGAAATATGTTAAAGATCCAAATCTTTACTATACATTGTGTAATTAGTGGAGAACAAAATGACCGTACAACAGTCAGTGGAAACCAAAATCACCAACCGATTGAGGGCTGGATTCAAACTTACATCAAAAATCAAAATAAACAAATGAAATCTGTTCCAGCTTGTGTGAATTCCATCACGGCAACTCATAATGTGACTCAGTAGTGTGTATGGCCCCCACGCGCCTGTATGCACTCCCAACAACGTCTGGGCATGCTCCTGATGAGACAGTGGATGGTGTCCTGGAGGATCTCCTCACAGACCTGAATCGGGGTATCAGTGAGCTCCTGGACAGTCTGTGACGCTACTTGGCGGCGTTGGATGCACTGATACATAACGTCCCAGAGGTTCTCAATTGGATTCAGATCTGGTGAACGTGAGTGCCAGTCAATGGCATCAATGCCTTCGTCATCCAGGAACTGCCTACACACTCTGGCCACACGAGGCCGGGCATTGTCCTGCACCAGGAGGAACCCAGGGCCCACTGCACCAGTGTAAGGTCTGACGATGGGTCTGAGGATTTCATCCCGGTATGCAACAGCATTCAGAGTACTGTTGGCTAGCACATGGAGGTCTGTGCAACCCTCCAAGGATATGCCTCCCCAGAACATCACTGACCCACCGCCAAACCAGTTATGTTGGATGATGTTGCAGGCAGCATAACGTTCACCACTGCATCTCCAGACTCCTTCACGTCTGTCACATGTATTCAGTGTGAACCTACTCTCATCTGTGAAGAGAACCAATGGTGGACCTGCCGATTCTGGTGATCTCTGGCAAATGCCAATCGAGCTGCACAGTGCTGAGCTGTGAGCACAGGTCCCACTAGAGGATGTCGGGCCCTGATGCCACCCTCATGGAGTCTGTTTCTGACAGTTTGGTCAGAAACATGGACACCAGTTGCCCGGTGTAGGTAATTTTGTAGGGTTCTGACAGTGCTCCTCTTGTTCCTCCTCGCACAAAGGAGCAGATACCGGTCCTGCTGCTGGATTGATGTCCAACTCTCCTCATCAAACGGGCTGTCTCCTAGGATCTCCTCCATCCTTTTGAGACTATATTGTGAGACACAGCAAACCTTCTTGCGACAGCACGTAGGGATGTGCCATCCTGGAGGAGCTGGACGACCTGTGCAACCTGAATGGGCTGTAGGTACCACCTCATACTACCAGTAGTGACAAGAACACTAGCAAAATGCAAAACTAGGGAAGAATCAGTCAGGAAGGATAAGGAGAGAGCAATTGTCTGTGGCTACCACCTGAAAAACCATTCCCTTTTTGAGGTCTTGCTGTTGCCTCACCTGTTGTCACTTGCATTTGCACCAAAACAAGTGACATTGATTCACAATCACTTATGCTTCCTAACTGGACAAATTGATATCCCTGAAGTTTAATTGAATTGGTGTTATACTGTGAGGATTACGTGTTCCCTTCATTTTCTTGAGCAGTGTGTATGGGTATACATAAGGGAATACTAAGTCAACACTGCTCTTTGAGGGACCAGCCAGTTCAAAGTTGCCTCACGGCCAAGTAGTTGCTCTCATTTGATAATGTAATATTAGTTCAAGCACTACAAATAGACCTTTCGCCAGGATTTCACTATGTAATTTAAAAGGTGTAATGGCTCTTTCATACTCCCTAGTGGGAGCAGTGTGTAATCACTGGAGAGCTGGGTTTGACCAACCAAGTGCATTAGATATTAATATGGGACAAATTTGGACATCTAGTTTCGTTGTCAGTCACTAGCTATCAGAAATGTTCATCACACCCCACCCACACAAGTGATTCGCTAAGTCGTCTTTCCTATGAACCAATACTACTATTATACACTAGCATGCTATGCAAACAGAGATGTGCTATCTAGTTTAACTATGTCATTAACTATGCATTATCTACTCTGAGAAAAATAGCTGGTCCAAAACACCTGTTTACTAATGAAAGAAATTGCCTACAGATAAGGTGCCTCAGAGGTCAAAGGCCCGGGCCTCTTCCTTTTTTTATGTTTGTTTGAATTTTTGGAAACCTGCTTGGGAAAGTAGGACACTGAACATTTAGTTGAATAGTTTGAAATACAATGTGTGTTCACTGTGTGGTCTTATAACCTCTCCCCAAGGCAAAAGCAGGTCAGGACTAAAAATATCTCTTTGAGATCTCTTTAGTTTATACATAAACACTCATTGGACACTGGTCTGCCCTGATCCTGACCTGAATCACAATGAATACTGTTTAATCTAAACAGTTAGGTCTAGATAGAGTTAGATCTAGATAGAGTTAGGTTTAGTTAGCAGCAGCTTATTCAGGTCACTGATGTAGACTCCCCTTCAATGTCATTTCACCCCAGTTCTTATATGTCCACTCTTTGGCCTTTTAACCAATAATTGTGCTTATTTTCAGAGCTTAAATAAATGTAAAAAAAAAAACTAAATTGAATAGTTCTATAAGTTTGTTGTGTTGATCTGGGTCTGTGAGACGGTGGTGTCACTGACACCAGCTTAACTCTCCCTGGCACACCGACACGCTATCTGCCAGATGTCATAGGTAACAGACCCAAAATAGATTTTAGGATTTGGGCCATCTTCCTAAAGCAGATCAGTTGACTAATCTTAAAAAAAAACACTAGGGGCACATGAGACCTGGGTTTAAATATGTATTTAATTGAGTATCTGGTATTTAAAATACTTTTTATGTGAATTTCAGTATTGTCAGTTACACTACAAAAAGTAATTATATTTCAGTAATTTTATTTAAATGCATATTTATTATAACCATATAGTCTACAAAATAAAATATTTATTTTAAATACTGTTTTCAAACAACTGGGTAAAATTTATGGGAGCATTTTTACATTTTTCAGAATGCATTAGCATATTCAAGTATTTGGCTTTTCAAATTTTAAATGAAATAAGATGTTTTAAAATAATATTTGAATCCAGGTCAGTTGGTGGTCCACATCTTGCACATGTATAAATAGTTAGGTCTGGAAATAATTGGACATTGACACAAGTTTTGTTATTTTGGCTGTTTACCAAAATATATTCAAGTTACAGTTAAATAATGAACATGAGCTTAAAGTGCAGTCTCTCAGCTTTAATTTGAGGGTATTCACATCCAGATTGGAGGAAGGGATTAGGAATTACAGCTCTTTAATATGTAGCCCCCTCTTTTTCAAGGGACCAAAAGTAATTGGACAATTGACTCAAAAGCTGTTTCATGTACAGGTGTGGGCTATTCCTTTGTTATTTCTTCATCAATTAAGCAGGTAAATGGTCTGGAGTTGATTCCAGGTGTGGCATTCACATTTGAAAGATGTTGCTGTGAACCCAAAACGTGCGGTCAAAGGAGCTCTTAATGCAAGTGAAACCTTCCATCCTTAGGCTGCAAAAAAAAATCCATCAGAGTGATAGTGGGGACATTAGGCGTGGCGAAATCAACAGTTTGGTACATTCTGAGAAAAAAAGAACGCACTGGTGAGTTATGCAACACAAAAAGGCCTGGACGTCCATAGAAGACCACAGTGGTGGATGATCTTAGGGTCCTTTCCATGGTAAAGAAAAACCTCTTCACAACATCCAGCCAAGTGAAGAACACTCTCCAGAAGGTAGGCATATCATTATCCAAGTCTACCATAAAGAGAAGACTTCACAAGACCAAATACAGAGGGTTCACCACAAGGTGCAAACCATTCATAAGCCTCAAGAATAGAAAGGCCAGATTAGACTTTGCCAAAAAACATCTAAAAAAGCCAGCCCAGTTCTGGAACAGCATTCTTTGGACAGATGAAACTAAGACCAACATGTACCAGAATGATGAGAAGAAAAAAGTAGGGAGAAGGCTTGGAACGGCTCATGATCTGAAGCATACCACATCACCTGTAAAACACGGTGGAGGCAGTGTGATGGCATGGGAATGCATGGCTTCCAATGGCCCTGGGTCACTAGTGTTTACTGATGATGTGACAGAAGACAGAAGCAGCCAGATGATTTCTGAAGTGTATAGGGATATATTGTCTGCTCAGTTTCAGCCAAATTCAGCAAAGTTGATTGGACGGCGCTTCACTTTACACAATGACCCAAAACATACTGCGAACGCAATCCAAGAGTTTTTTAAGGCAAAGAAGTTGAATAATTTGCAATGGCGTTTGGTGATGTCCATGCGTTCCAGACTTTAAGCAGTCATTGCCTGCAAAGGATTCTCGACAAAGTATTCAAAATGAATGTTTTATTTATGATTGTGTTAATTTGTCCAATTACATTTGAGCCCCTGGAATAAGGGTGTATGAAAATAGTTGCAATTCCTAAACGTTTCATACAATATTTTTGTTCAACCCCTTGAATTAAAACTGTAAGTCTGCACTTCAATTGCATCTCAATTGTTTCATTTCAAATCCACTGTGGTGGCGTACAGAGCCAAAATTATTCTTGTCAGTGTCAGAATATCTCCGGACCTAACTGTAAGCCCATGCACAGTGCCTGGTTTCACCTGCGTGAAGTTGGCCCCCCACCCAATGCAAAACTTCGGCAAAATAGGCTCAATCGTTTGTGCTCCGTTTGTGTTGTTAAAATTTTCGTTTGCGCTGCTATCATTTAATAGATATTAAAGAATATTTTATAGGTCATTCTGAGGTCACTCAGTCCCCCAACATGCTCCAAAATCAATCAAAATAGTCTCATTTGTTTGTGCTTCGTTTGTGCCATTAAAATATTTGTTTGTGCTGCTTCTGTATTTTATATATTAGACATTTATTTATTGGTGATGATGTCACTCAGCCCCCCAACATGCTCCAAATTGAGTCAAAATAGGCTCATTCGTTTGTGCTTCGTTTGTGTTGGTTTGTGCTGTTAAAATGTCCGTTTGTTCTGCTGTCATTTTTTAGATATTAAATAAAATTGTATAGGTCATTCCAGGGACGTCGTTAGGCCTATTTTAGGGGGGCTTGAGCCCCCTAAATGAATCAATACAGTGAGGGAAAAAATTATTTGATCCCCTGCTGATTTTGTACATTTGCCCACTGATAAAGAAATGATCAGTCTATAATTTTAAA
>JACXGI010004223.1:30363-55599 GCA_016801175.1 Esox masquinongy
AACAAAAAAATCCAGAAAAACGCATGTCAAAAATGTTATAAATTGATTTGCATTTTAATGAGTGAAATAAGTATTCGACCCCTCTGCAAAACATGACTTAGTACTTGGTGGCAAAACCCTTGTTGGCAATCACAGAGGTCAGACGTTTCTTGTAGTTGGCCACCAGGTTTGCACACATCTCAGGAGGGATTTTGTCCCATTCCTCATCGTTCTCATGATCATTGCAACTCCACGAGGTGAGATCTTGCATGGAGCCCCAGACCGAGGGAGATTGACAGTTCTTTTGTGTTTCTTCCATTTGCGAATAATCGCACTAACTGTTGTCACCTTCTCACCAAGCTGCTTGGCGATGGTCTTGTTGCCCATTCCAGCCTTGTGTAGGTCAACAATCTTGTCCCTGACATCATTGGACAGCTTTTTGGTCTTGGCCATGGTGGAGAGTTTGGAATCTGATTGATTGATTGCTTCTGTGGACAGGTGTCTTTTATAGAGGTAACAAGTTGAGATTAGGAGCACTCCCTTTAAGAGTGTGCTCCTAATCTCAGCTCATTACCTGTATAAAAGACACCTGGGAGCCAGAAATCTTTCTGATTGAGTGGGGATCAAATACTTATTTCACTCATTAAAATGCAAATCAATTTATAAAATTTTTCACATGCGATTTTTTTGTTGTTATTCTGTCTCTCACTGTTCAAATAAACCTACCATTAAAATTATAGACTGATCATTTCTTTGTCAGTGGGCAAACGTACAAAATCAGCAGGGGATCAGCAGGGACTCCCAATGATCAGACGTTTCTAGTGGTTGGAGAAGTAAATCCTCTGAAGTTCAAAATGTAATAGCACTGGAAAGCAACGGTACGTTTTGCTAATCAAAATTCTCTTTTAGCTAGTCCACCACCATTTTTTATAGAAATGTATAGAGGTTAAAACATTTTTTGAGATCTTAAAAATGTCATGTATGGAAATTGTTTAGACAAGTTGCAGTTCGGGAAATTCGTCTTGCGCGACAGACCAGACGTCATGTAATATCAAAGTGATAAGCCAGCTACAACTTCCTAGTAGACACTTCAGAGAAGACTAAGATCTGTTATGTAATACAAATAAAAAGCAATTATAATGTAATTCCACAAAATAGTAACAGGGGGTCGTTACTATTTTGTGGAATTACAGGGGGTCGTTTTTTAGCTATGTCACTATAAAAATATTTATTTCCCATTAATGACACGCTAGCTAACTTTTGTATGTCACTAATAATCATCATACACATTTATGACTTGATCAAATGATTACTCGGTACAAGAACATGTTTTTCAAAATTGTTGTTGGATAGGCTATGCCGATAATAGGGGGTTCGAGATTAGTTATGTTCAATTCTTCGGTTTCAATGGAACACAGTTGCAAAACTGCCTGTTTCACAGATTCATGTTTGTTTGGGTTTGAAGTTTACATATTGCAACATATTCTGTTCCGAGGAAAGGAGATCCAGTTATTAAATGTGTATTTTATTAATTATGACACATTTTTAATGACTTCTTTCTGAGATGAAAGGGCTAATGACTTAATCTGTTTTGAAATTATTCAGAATGATTCAGAGAAATCTCATTTAGAAACAGAATATGTAGGCTATTGTATGTAGATGTTCATTTACCATTAACTATAGTTGACAAAAGCCGTTTTTGTGCCTTTTGTTGGTGTTGGATGGATGAGCACACAATGGACTTTAATTTCTTTATTTGGATAGAATTTAAGTCATATTAGATCAGTGTCTAACACAAACTATGAAACAGGTATACTTTTAGACAAGCTTGACCAAAAATAACCTTATTTTGATAGAATTTACACCCATTGTTACTCTAAAAATACATGATGAAAATATGTTTTGGGCTGTATGCCCAGACCCCCCAAAACGAGGCTTAGCCCCCCGATCCATGAATTTCTAGTGACGTCCCTGGGTCATTCTGAGGATACTCAGCCCCCCAACATGCTCCAGATTCACTCAAAATAGGCTCAATCGTATGTGCTTTGTTTGTGCTGGTTTGTGCTATTAAAAGTTTTGTTTGTGCTGCTGTCATTTTTTAGATATTAAATAAAATAGTATAGGTCATTCTGAGGACACTCAGCCCACCAACATCCTCCAAATTCACCCAAAATAGTCTTGTTTGTTTGCGTTTCGTTTGTGCCATTAAAAATTAAAAATTTTGTTTGTGCTGATGCAGCGTTTTATATATTAGACATTTAATTTTAGGTGAAGGTGTCACCAGCCCACCAACCTGCTCCAAACTGCCTCAAAATAGGCTCAATCGTTTGTGCTCCGTTTGTGCCGCTAAAAGTTTTGTTTGTGCTGCTACTGTTTTTGGTACATAATCTACATTCCACCTGGATAGCGCACTGGCTTTACTCTTTTTCCACTATAGCTCTGTCACTATCGGTAAGAAAGCAGTCGCAAAACCTTTATCGGCACAAAAGGAGCACAAATGATTGAGCTTATTTTGAGTGAATTTTACCTATAAATATTCTTTAATATCTCAAAATGATAGCAGCAAAAACATTTTTATGGCCTATTTTGCCGTAGTTTTGTGCTTTATGGGGGCCATATTTATGCATGTTAAATACCTTTAATCGCTTGGGCTCCATTTGTGCTGTTGTCATTTTTTAGATATTAATCCTAAAGAATATTTTATAGATCATTCTGAGGTCACACAGCCCCCCAACAAGCTCCAAATTCAACCAAAATAGTCTTGTTTGTTTGTGTTCTGTTTGTGCTGGTTAAAGTTTTGTTTTTGCGACATTCTTACCGAAGCACAAACGAAGCACAAACAAACAAGACTATTTTGGTTGAATTTGGAGCTTGTTGGGGGGCTGTGTGACCTCAGAATGATCTATAAAATTTTCTTTAATATCTATAAAATTATAGAAGCACAAACCATTTTTTAATGGCACAAACCAGCACAAACGGAGCACAAACAATTGAACCTATTTTGCTGAAGTTTTGCGTTGGATGGGGGGCCAACTTCACGCAGGTTCTGGTTTCCTGATCTACAACCAACTTACAGTATGTGCCTTTTCTGTAAGCTAATATTCCCATTGGTGTGTGATCTTAAGAATTCCAACGTTGCCAGACCTTTGTTGTCTAAACATCTGTATTCCTGGCCTGTCAACACAATGCACCTTCAGTGGAAAATGTGTTGCTACCTACAAGTAATCCCATGTAAATTTCCTTTGAGCCCAAAATGTTGAAAATACAATACTTCAAAATATGTATTTTGTCCACTGGGTTCCTTCTGGTTTCATCAGAGAGCATTCCTCACAGCAGCACCTCTCTGGATGTCATTACAGAATATGGTAAACTTTAATCTAGCCAAGAGAAATTTGCCTTGGACATGTGATATGGAAATAAATGTTCAGTAACAACTTTAACATTCTACATTAAATTGAACAGAAAGAGAATAGCTTTTACAAAGCTTCATAGATAAACTTAAGACTGTCTTTGTTCTCCAAATGACTGCAATTTTTCATTTATTCAGATAATTAGAGTGGTGACATAAGGTCTGTTGAAAAGCTCTACGCCAGCAGTGTACCAGAGAGAGAGAGATAAAGAGTTGACTAGTGTGCCAGCTCACAGAAAAGCTCCTTCACTTTTCTTTGACAAGCCTAAAATGATAACATAACAGTCTTTCAAATAAGCCAACTGACTCATTAATGTATTTCTATTCCCATTATTTTAGGAGCAATCTTACTAAATCTAAGTCAATTCAATTCATAGGTCAATCTCCTTCCACATTATTACTATATAGAAACAATATCTTACCTTGAAAAACTTATCTGAAGTAGCTTATAGAGCTGAAAGGCCAGTGGTGTCAGAATAGACTTGAGCGGTGATAAAGACACTTCAAACGTCATTATTTCAATGTAGCCCTTTTCTCTTGTGTCCAGCAACCACTGGTCTACTAGAGTTATATCTGAAATTGCTTTTGAATTGACACACCTAGGGCAAGGGTTTCAAACTCTTTTTCATCTGGGGCCTTCCTCTCCACCTCTCCACCACTAAACCATGGCTCCTCATGTTCAGAAGGTTGTAGCTCAGCTTCGAGCTGTCAGAGTCAAACCAAAGATATTCAAATGTGTGTCAGTCGCCTCTTCTTGCATTACTCAGTTTGTTTCCAATGTGTCATTTTAGGTTGGCATGACATATCGCAAGTTGTAAAATAATCATAAATATATAATCACAAAGTTTGTAATAATCAAAGTTTCACAGCCAAGTTGTAGCTGTAAGTATTCTTTGTTCCTCGTGGTTGCTTCCAAAAAGAAAAATTAATAACAAAATGTGTAATGAAACATGATACTGATCAACACCAAATGTTTCGTAAGTGATAAATAGAATCTTCAAATTGTTCTAAGGTAATTACAAATCAGAATATAATTGTTTGCATAGGTATTCACCCCTACATTTGGTGGAGACACCTTTGGCAGCAGTAAATCTATTTGGAAAAGTCTTTGTCAGGTTGAATGGTGACGTTTGGTGAACAGCAATATTCTAATCGTTCCACATATTCTCAATTGGATTGGCTGGGCCACTCCAGGACATTAATCTTTTTTTCTTTTTTTCCCGAGACACTCTAGTGTGGATTTGGCTGTATGTTTGCGGTCATTGTCCTGTTGGAAGGTTCATCTTCTCCCAACTACCAGGTCTCTTGCAGACTTCAGCAGGTATTCTTCCAGGATTTCTTTGTGCTTCTCTGTATCAATTTTACCCTCTCTCTTCACAAGTTTTCCAGAATCTGACTAAGAGAAGCATCCCCATAGTGCTATGCTGCCAACAGCATACCTCACAGGTGTTGTGCCAAACATTAGTTACAGTGCTTATTGTTTAAAAGATTGTTGATATTGTTGTACAACACTATTTCCAATAAAAACAAAATGCAATGATTTGCAATTCATTTATCCCTATATTTAATTGAAAATTGTACAACATATCAAATGTTGAAACAAAGACATTTCATTGTTTTTGTAAAAATACATGCCCATTATGAATTTGATGCCAGCAACACATTTCAAAAAAGTTGGGACAGGGGCATGTTTACAGCTGTGTTGCATCACCTCTTCTTTTTTAAATACTGTGTAAGCGTTTGGGAACTGAAGAGACCAATTGTTGTAGTTTGGAAAGTGAAATGTATTCCCATTCTTGCTCAAGCAGCTGAAATATAGGATTTCAACTGCTCAACAGTTCGGGGTGTCCTTTGTCATATTTTTCGTTTCATAATGCGTCAAATGTTTTCAATGGGTGACAGGTCTGGACTGCAGGCAGGCCTGTGTAGCACCCGGACTCTTATTACAGAGCCATGCTGCTGTAATACGTGCAGAATGTGGTTTGGCATTGTCTTGCTGAAATAAGCAAGGCTTTCCCTGAAAAAGATGTAATCTGGAAGGCAGCATTAATGGTGCCTTCACATATGCAAGTCACCCATGTCAAGTGCACTAATGCACCCCCATACCATCATGGATGCTGGCTTTTGAACTGTGCACTGGTAAGAAGCCAGATGGACCCTCTCCTCTTTAGTCTGGAGGATGCAGCGTCCATGATTCCCAAAAATAATTTCACAGGACTACAGAATCAGGACTGTTTTTAATGCAGTGCCACCTGAGGGCCCAAGATCACGGCCATCCAGTATTTGTTTTCAGCCATGTCCCTTGTCCTTGGTTGGTGCTTTTGAAAAACCTTGTTCCGGAATCGCTTTGAATTATCCTTTGTCTTTATGATGTAGTTTTTCTTAGGAATTGTACTAACCAATTGTGGGACCTCTCATAGACTGGTGAATTTAATTTGAAATCATGTGGAACACCTTGAGTGCACATAGGTGGACTCAACTAATCATGTGACTTCTATAGGAATTTGGTTGGACCACAGCTCATTCATGTTTGTTATCGCAAAGGGGGTGAATACTTTGCAATCAACTTCTTCCATTTAGTTTGATTTGTGTTGATCTGTGGCAATAACCCCTATTAAAATAAGTTTTGATTTAATGTTGTAACTCAACATTAAAATGTAAAAAATTCCAAAGGGCGTGAATACTTTTGAGAGCCACTAAAAGCCCAGAAGTACTTCATACTTATTTAGCTAACCTTTCCTAATGCTTTTAGCAAGCCGTCAAATGATAGCCCAGTCTATGACGGTGTCTCTGTCTGTTTTGTTTTATATCTTGTCTGTTTTCATGTTGTTATGCGTCTCAGTTTATGTGTTACGAGTCTGTTTGTGTCTTGAGTTCTCATGTTTTTATGGGTCTGTCTGTCTCACTTTTTCATGTTATGTATCTGTGCCTGTTTTTATGTTGTTCTGTATCTCTTTCTCTTGGTTTTCATGTTTTGTGTCTCTCTCTGTCCACATGTCTTTTTTTGTCTGTCACTCTGCTCATGTCTCTCTTGGGTCTGGTTGGGCTTTTTATGGCTGTGCACAATGTGTTTGTCATGCCTGACCAGGGCCACTCTGCTTTCTGAGCTCACATGCTTTTTGTGGCTCTAGAGCAGAGCCTCCCAAAAAAGCTCTGTGAATCATGGTCCGACGCTTTGTTGCGCTCCCCTGATCTCTCTTTTAAGGCCTCCGTAGCAGCTGGCAAGATTAGAACAGAGGAGCAAAGGACACACACTTGTGCGCACACACGTACACACATCAACCCAGACATCCAACACGACCCTTCAAACACTCCACTGGTCCTGTTCGAACAGAAGCAGAGAAATCAAACAGAGCAGGACTCCCTGGACCCACACATCCAAAGAAAACTTACTCTGACCGGACATCTGTCTAGGAAAGATTCTACACTAATCAGACTTGTACGGTGAGGAAAGCCTAATCTACCTGGAGCCTTATCCAGGGGCCAATCTCCTCAGCGATGAACAGTTTTGGTTACCGTCGGGAGCTTAGTAAGTATGAGGACGTGGATGAGGATGAACTATTGGCTTCCCTCAGCCCAGAGGAGCTAGCAGAGCTGGAGAAGGAACTGGCCGACATAGACCCTGATGCCAACGTGCCCATCGGCTTGAGACAGAGGGACCAGACGGACAAGACCCCGACTGGCACATTCAGCAGAGACTCCCTGATGAAGTACTGGGAAAACGAGACCAAGCGGATATTGGAGAATGAGAGAGGGGAAGCAAGCAGCCCCAAACAGGTCAGTGATCAGGCCCGAAACTCTGCTAGCTTAGTGTTGTAAGGTCTATAGGGATTCTGTTCAACTAGTAGACATGTTGAATTGTTTAATGATAATGATATGATAACTTACTGCCACACTGGAGTAATGAAAAAAAGATTATGGAATATCATTAACTGCATTTGTAAAGCGAATATTTCTTAAATTAAATTGCATTCCATTATGTAAAATGGAATTTTACATAATGGAATTTTTTCCATTATGTAAAAAATTCATAATTACAAGTAAAATAGTAATTACGAAAGATAAAGCATGTATAATAAAAGAAAGAAATAGTATTTAAAGTACTTAAAGAAAGCAATGGGAAAACATACAGTATATAATAGATAACAGACACCCCTGTTTAATTAGATTTAAATAGATTTTTGGAAAAATGTCTATAATTTCTGAGGATGGACAAAGATTAAGTCTAGGTCAGGACTAAAAATAAATTCCTATGAAGATTTTCAATTGAGTTCAGTTTATTTGTCCAGGACTAGACTTAAACTGTCAGATTTTTGAGCAGGCTGATTTAAAGTATAGGAACATTCTGGCTGAAAAATGCCTTGCCAACTCTTTGGTTCTAACTATTTAATACAACTGCTATTGCAGAAGGATCTGAGGGACCAACCAAAAGACATGTCACAAGTTTTTAAGCTGCATCAACAATGCAATTAAAGTCAATGTGTCTTTCAGTATTGGCATGGCAAAGCAACAGAGGCACTTTGGCCATGTTTCTTAATTTTTACAGCTACTCAGATGGTACACAAAAGTCCCATGCCTTCGCAGAATATTCAGACCCCTTCACTTCCTCCACATCTTATTTTGTTATTGACTTAATGTATAATTTATTCAATATGTTTTACCCAGTAATAGTTTTTGCCGGATCGCATAAGTGGAGCCAGCCTAGAAGAGTGAATGTCTTTTACTGAGTGAGTGAGTCCGTCCGTCCCTGACTGACTGACTACCCCTTGTTTAATAGCGTTGTGGTTAGAGACACGGGGTACGGAACAACAGGTCCTGCATTCAACTCCCGTATCAGCCAAAACACATTATGCCTAGGATTTGTTCAGGACAAAGACTTCGCTGGCTATAACCTTCACTAGCTATTTTATAGGAAGCCTCAAATAAAACAGTTCTGGTGGATATTAGGATTTGTTCAGGATAGACAAACACTTCGCTGCCTACACGATTCTCTCGTATTTTCACTTGACTAAAGTCAGTTATCGTCACCTATATTGATAGGTACTCAATGTCATTCACGAATGGCTAATTAGCTGTTAAAACGGCCACTGGTAAAAGAGGATTTGTTCAGAATAGACAAAATCTTTGCTGGCTACAAACTTCTGTAGCTACGGGAAGCTTAAAATGAAACTGTTTACTGTAGTGATGGCCAAACGAGGCTTCATTAGCGTTATTTTAGCAGCAGGATATTATGCTGGCAGCACTCAGATTTTCATTATCACAATAAAAGGCACAATTGAAATGTATAAGGCCATATAGTTAACAATCTAGTATGTAAAAAAACAACAACAACATTGGAACGAACATTAAACATAAAATGACAGACTAGATTGACAGACTAGATTGTTAACTATATCGCCTTATATGGTTCAATGATGGCTTTTATTTTAAAAAAGAAAATCTGAATTAGCGCTGCTAGCATAATATCCTGCTGCTAGAAGAACGGCCATCACTAGATTACTGTTATATTGCGACTATTTCTGGTGGATTTTCGAATTATGTTCTAGGATTTCTTCAGGATAGTCAAACACTTCGCTGGCTACACAATTCTCTCGTCTTTTCTCTTGACGTAAAAGTCTGTTACAGTCACCTATATTGATACAGAAGTGATTGTATCAATGTCATTCACGAATGGCTAATAAGCTGTTAAAACGGCCAGTGGCAAAAGCCATACAGTTAATAGATGCTATTTGTGGTGGTGGTAAAATTAATAAGAAACGTTACAAAGTTTAACACAGTGCGTAATGGCGTCTAGCGACATATTACTGGCTAATAAGTTTTTAAAACGGCAGGTGGCAAAAGTCATGCAGTTCATGTACTATTTGTGGTGGAGGTAAACTTAATAAGAAACGTTACTCAGTTTAACACGATGGTTAATGGTGTCTAACGAAATATTCAAACTTGACGTGATGTTAATGCATGACAATATTATATTATGTCAATATGCGATACTGACACCCGGCAAACGATCAGCTCTGTGGTGTAGGGGTTAAAGACACGCCCTTTCATGTGGGCGACCTTCGTTCGAATCTCGAGAGGGCAGCCACGATCAGCACTTTCTATTGTGGGCCGGCTGAACTAGGCTTGTCTGGTTTCTTGTTTTTAATTTGTGTCAAAATAAAAAAACAGAAATATCAAATGTACATGAGGGCAGCACTTACAACTTTTGAGTCTTCTTGAGTATGATTCTACTCAAGATTTTGCACACCTGGATTTAGAGAGAATCTCAAATTCTTTCAAGATGGCAGATTGAATGGGGAGCATCTGTGAACTACAGATAGTAGTGTTTTGCTGTAATTATGGGATATTGTATGTAGAGTGTTGGCAAATATATCTTTAATCAGTTATATATTAAGTCTAAGACACAATAAATGTGGAGAAAGTGAAGGCGTCTGAATGCTTTCTGAAGGAACTGTAAAAATCTCTGTAACCCCAGATCAATATACACAATGATTTAATGTATTACCCTAATAAATACATGGATGGCACCAGTGTCTTGCAACTAAAATGTTTTTTGGCCAAAAGAAAACCAACATTTGTTGCCCTAAATGGTTCATCCGATATGGATGCAAATACATTACAATTAAAGCTGACAGCCTGTATTTTAACCACCTAGTGATGTTTGATTTCAAATTCAACATGCTCGAGTTCACAAGTACAGGTGTTGTATATTTCAAAAACTGAATGTATGCTAAGATAGTAATTTAAATGTTAGTAAAAAAAACAAGGATTTTGCTTAGAGATTTGAAATTGGCCTAAAATTGCAGGAGGAAGTGTTCTGCTTGCCTTACATTACATTAGGGTATAACTTTGATAGGATACATGTATGAGAAAATATGAAAATGTTGGGGTGTGATTAATGACAATGTACACTTTCTCTGAACAGGATGACGACGCTGAGAAGAGTGAGGAATGCTGCGTGACAGAAAGCAACAGTGAAGCAGAGGAGATGAAAGATGAGAGTGAGAAAGAAAAGGATGAACATGAAGAGGAGGAGGAGGAGGAAGAGGAAGAAGAGGAGAGTGAAGAAGAGGAAACTGAAACGGAGGAGGAGCAGGATGAACAGGAGGAGGAGAAACCGATAACGGCAGCCCCGAAGGATTCTGTTGTTTCCCCACCATCGATTACCATCTCCTCCCCCAGCCTTCTTAGACCGTTTAGACAAACCCCCCCTCCACCACCGATTGACCCCAATGCAGACGGCAACCCGACCGTCGTCGACGACGCCCTTGAGAAAGTCCTCAGCAACGACCCTGAGCTCACAGAGGTTAACCTCAACAACATCGAGGACATCTCCCAGGATACCCTGATCCGTTTCGCCAAGGCGCTGTGCTCCAACATGCACGTGCGGGTCTTAAGCCTGGCCAACACACGAGCTGACGATGCTGTGGCGCTGGCCCTCGCCAAAACGCTGCGGGAGAACACCTCCATTGTCAGCCTGAACATTGAGTCCAATTATGTGACGGGGAAAGGGGTTATGGCGATGGTCCAGGCTCTTCCTAGCAACAGCACCCTGACTGAGCTGCGTTTTCACAACCAGAGACACATGTGTGGAGGACAGGTCAGTCTGAATGTTACTGCTGTTCTCCCCTAACACACATTTTATTGCAGCAGTAGAAAGGTAAACCATAATCTCTAGAGCTGTGAGTTCAAATTCTGGCCACGGTGAACTGAAAGTGCCCGGTGGTACCACAGAGGGTGGTGTAAATTTACTCTACAAAGTCCAGGGACAGATGGGCAGGACATCTAACGGGGTTGCCTTCACTCATTGCACTGTAGTGACTGCTAGTTGTATGTTAGGTGCCTGAATGCTCATCATGGTTGTTGGCTGAAAAATGCGCACACCTCTAAGCACACGTGTTCCTGGCGAGTAATTCATGGTTTAGCGGACAGTGTTATGGGAAGCAGAAAGGCTTGTGTGTCAGAGGACAAATGCCCAGGAGTTGCTGTGATGAGGGACAGTAATTGCAAATTGGACATCATATAATCAGGAGGGGAGAAAATACATTTTGTTTTCATCTTCTGTTTCTCACTCTCCCTCCCTTTCTCTCTCTGTTTCCCCTCCCCCATTTAGGTGGAGATGGAGATGGTGAAGGTGCTGAGGGAGAACTACACCCTGATCAAACTGGGTTACCAGTTCCAGCTGCCGGGCCCCAGGATGAGCATGACTGGCATCCTGACCCGTAACATGGACCGACAGCGGCAGAAACGCCTGCAGGAGCAGAGACAGAACCAGCCAGGTGGGCTGGAGGGGGTCGTGAACCCCCGCACCACTGCTCTGATGAAGGCCACACCGGGCTCCTCGCCGTATGGCTCCCCGCGGGTGTCTCCGTGGCAATCCCCCAAACTCCCCAAAAGACAGACCCCACCGGGTCCACCGCCGCCGCCCCCACCTACTCCCCCGCCGCCCCCTCCTCCCCCGCCCTGCCGCCCCCCGGCGGAGAAGAAGAAGCCGACTAGGAAGATAGCCGAGGTGATAAGGCTCCACGAGGAGGTCGCTAAGGGGGGGAAGGGAAAGGGTGGGAAGGGAAAGAGGGGGAAGAAAGGCTTGAAAGAGAAGGAGACCAAAAGCATCCTTAAGGAGCTGAAAAACGCACTAAGGCCGGTGGCGGAGAAGCGAGAGCAGGAGTACAGCAGACCGCCCACCCCAATGCGCTCCTCACACGACCAGCTCATGGACTCCATCCGCAACGCCAGTATCCATTCCCTTAGAAAGGTCAGTGTATGTCTGTGTGTGTGTGTAATTGTCTGTGCGGCAAGGCCAAGAGTTGTATACATTTCAATGATTAAAGATGGTCAACTACTGAAAATTTAATTGGTAGAGCATGGTGCAAACAGTGGGTGTGGATTCGTTTCCACGAGTGTCTAGAATGAAAATGTATGCACTCTGCTGTAAGTCACTCTGGATAAGAGTGTCTGTTAAATGCCTTAAATGTCAGTGAAAACACATCCCGTGGCACATATTTTCCTGGTCTGGTTTCATGGTTAGGAAAACATACTGGCCTTAATAATATGAAGATTGGCTGGGTATTCCAGCTGTATCATGGGCTTGTTAATACTTCATGCTATAATGCTTTAGCACCAGCCTAAGAGCACACACTGGAAATTAATTAGCATGGCTCCATCTGGGAAAGTGTTTCTCTCTAGAGCCAACGAATTGAGACACTATTTCATCTTGGAAAAGCTCAAAAACAACTTAAAGAAAATTGGTGAGAGAATCTGATCTAAACGGTCTAAGCTAAATAGCCTTGTGTATCTTAGGGTGCATTTTTACAAAGGAGTGCAGAGGTAGATTTTGACCTTGCTATCCGAGTCAGATTTTGGGGTTGATGTTATTTTCAGATTAACCACAATGACAACCATTGATACCTTACCATTGTCAAGAGCTGTGGTATGTTGAACGCAGCCAAACTCCACACCAGGTGGGGAACTGGAATGAGACAAAGAAACAGGGCAATAAAAAGATTGACAGAAACAAGTAAAAATGAAATGGAGTGAGACAAACACAGAGAGAGGCTGGAGTGTAGCCTGTAATGTTTCTCTGGGTTCATTAACTTGTGGTAACTGCTTGCTATGTTGTTGCTGTGGAAAATCATGGTTGCCCTCAGGAGGCTAGGGTCTAGAGACTGTGAATGCCTGCCACTTAACTTGAGTTATAAATAATACTGTTTGGCTGCTGCTACGATAAGGGAAAAGGGAAAGACCTTACCAGAAAGGAAACAACAATACACTATAAATAAATCAGGACACAAACTAACTGCTTTATTTTATTTGGTGATACTATCAAGGTCCTCGATTGGTTAAAGTGATAGTGAGCTAAGGCGGAATATGATGGAAGGAAAGTTACATCTAAATTATCTACTTAACGTCATTTTATTCACTGGGTGTTAGGAGCAAAGCAGGGTGGTTTAAAGCAAGTGTTGTTTTTTTCATTATTATGGTTAATTGCAGTGAGAAACTATTGCAGTGATTGCAGTGAGTGACTATACTTTTATAATTACCAGGTGGTGGTACCACCAAGGAAGTTTGTCTTTGTCCCTGATGAAGAGACCATGCTGGTCTGAAGACACTTCGGAGAAAGGACTACGGAGAGGAGACATCTGCGCACACAGTAACAACTTTCAGATTAAACTTGACTTTCCTCTTAGAAGAAACTGGAAATTTGCACTGTAATATCACCTTTTACTTATAATTTAAGCTGTATTTTTTGCAGAAAGGCATTTGCTTGTCAAGATTTTTACAACGTTTAACAAATTGTTTACGGAGAACTGTTTTTTGTATAATTGTAAATATTTTATTTTGGTGTGTGAGGGAAAATATGTACTGTTTTAACTGAAAATAAAAGTAACCACGCAATGCAGTGTTATCTTGTTTTATTGAGGTTTAAACCATTGCACTGTCAAGGGCAGACTATCACATTTGGGGCCACTCAAGTGCTTCCAACTAACCACAATTCAAAATGATCTATTGAAATATGCTATTCTGGGGTCCTGGATCACGTGCCTGGCATGCCTATTTGGTAATCTGATTCTGGGTACAATCCAATGTTTAGTGACTATCCAAAAGGTCTTGTATTAAATTGACTGTCATCAGGCTCCTGTCCAAAATGTTTGGCCAAAACAAATTCTGTCCAATAGCTCTAATGTTATATCCATCAGGCGGTCTGACAGCATTCTTGCTTTCATTTTTTTTGCCATCAGATGATTATTCCTGCACTCCTACAAACAGTTTGCAGATGAGTAGAGTGCATTACTCATGATTATATGTAGCGGAGTCCTACTGACTCTCTGACCATTTGTGTGTACTGGAGTAGGTCCATAGTCTGTTCCCAGATCCACTCTGCAGCTGTTCAAAGCAAACGCTGGATTTATTTGAACAGGAGAAAAAATCCTCAGTGAACCATCCCAGCTTACCCACAATACACAATGTCAGACTCAAAAAAACAGTGGGCCTCTATTTTAGTGAAGAACTAACTGGGAGACAACTATGGAGCCAAATTGAGCTCAAATGTATTGACCGTAAGAAAAGAAAAACGTCATTGAAATATTTTTGAAAATAAAAATAAAAGCAAGATTAACAAAAAATATTTAATCGTATGAAAAAACTAAATTGTATGAAGAAAATAGATTCAAACATGGTAAAAGTGTATGCTTAACTCATTAAATGGATTTTCACATCCCATCGTAAAATTTCTTCATTCAAACATGTTTTTTTCACGTTTGCTTCTTCTTGCAATTACAATTTCTTCCCACCTTTGTTCGGGTCATCTTTTCATTAAACCAAGTTTTGACAAGTACCCCTGACTGCAGTGTGCAGGTCCAGGCAAGTACCCCGACTACAGTGTGCAAGTCGGGGCAAGGATCAATGTGGGCGGAGTCAAACATTTGCCCCGCCCACATTGGAACCCGCCCATCGCTTTTTTGTGCATCTGAGGTTTGACAGTCACACACTGAATACAAACACACAAGTTTGTGAATGGCACATTTTGAAAACAAACATAGTTCATTTTTATGATAGTAAGAAATATTACATTAAGTGATACCTGCCTCGAGCAAAGGTTACACTCTGCTCCACCGCTCCACATTTTTCCCATCGCTCTACTCTACCACTATTCGCTCACAGGAAAAATAACTGACACTCCAAATTCGCTCCATTCATTTTGTTTAGTCATAATTCAAACAAAATCTGTCAATTTTGTGATTATGAATGTTGAGTATTCTTTTTCATATAACCAAGCCATACAGTATTTTAATGAAGTCTAGCTTTTTTTTTAACAACATGAAAGGCTGAGGATACAAAGTAATCATTATCTGCCTATCAGTCTATTAGCCAAAACGTATACACCCAAACAAGTACCACTATATTATTCGCTTATTATTAATTTTATACAACAACAAAATAGTAAAGCATTCCCGATACACAATCGACTGGCAATCAGTATTTTTAAATAACATTTTGCCTATACAATGTATAAAATAAAATAGTACATTTACTTGCTTTGAATTCAGTTAAATTGAAACGAAAAAAGCCATATCAGCACACAGCCAAAAAGGAACAAAAAATATATTCTATCAATGGGCTACATGTCAAGAAATTGCAAATCGCATGCTTTCAAATATTAAGCGCTCAGCATTTAACTAGCATATACATTGCGTATATTGCTGTAAAAACAAAACTCTAAAACTGACTTGAAATTAAATAAAAACACTTTGCTAAATGTCTATCTACACTAACCGGAAAACACTTTTAGAAAGACGAGTTTGGCCAGAGTCTGTGGCTTCAGGATGATGTTATGGTGCGTGATGCATTTCTTATCATTTCTGTACTTCTCTACCGTTACAACCACAGCTCCTTCTGTGTCCAGCGAGGACCTTTTTTTTTTTTTTTATTGACAAAAAGAGAACAGCAACATACGAAACTCTCGTAGGGGAAAGAGAATATACATGCGTGTATACAAATGTTATCAATATACAAAAGTATTGACTAAGCAGAAAAAAAACAAAAAAAAAAGAAAAATCAAATAAGGCAAACCTAAAAGGGGGCGCTGTTTAAAAAAAAACACAGGTCAAAAGCAAGAAGGCTAGAGAAAAAATAAAAACATTTGGAGCAGCACACAAGGGGAGATTATCAAAACAGTAGTTTCCTGGATATGTCACTACACATTGTTCATGCAATTTTAGAAGATTTGACCTTTTTCAATGAGGGAAAAAAACAATTGAAAATCATTTATGAACCAAACAAAAGAAGGCTTAGAACATTTCCACTTATTGCAATGAATATGATATTTACCCATAAGAATAATCATATTGACTAGATCTGACACTGATGAATCCAAATGATCCATATAAAAGAGGATGTGTGGCAAAGTGAGAGTAGGGATATTATCAATTTTAAGTGATAGCCAATCATGTAGGTCGGACCAGAAGCTGTTGGACACCAAAAAAAGAACATGTGTTCCAGAGTATCATTAGCCAGCTCACAAAATACAAAAGGGTCTACATCAAATTTAAATCTTTTTCTAAGAAAGTCAGCGACCGGGTATATCTTATAAATTATTTTAGAGTGATTCTCTTTGACTTTAGGGGAAATGGGCCATTTAATGAATTTAAAATGTGTTTTTCCTATGGTCAATGGAACCATATTTGGAACCTGTACACACAATCCTCTGTTATAATCAGAAAACAATTTAGATTTCAAAGCATCGTTAATATATTTATTATTACATTTATTGTCAATTAAAGTACAATCATTAATAACTACATTTGGTAAAGATGGTGAGGGTCTTGTTCTAGCATATATCAATGTGCTTTGAATTAACTGTAATAATGGTACAGGTATTGCTTTACAGATCTTAATGTATTCTCTATGAGTACAGTTTAAATTATATTTGTCTAAGAAAGCTTCATATTCCAAAAAGTTACCATTATCATCTATAACATCATTCACAAACACAATGCCCTTTTCATACCAATCATACTTGAATAATGATTTCCTATTGATTACAATGACCCTATTATTCCATAAGGTGGATCCATGTGGAGAAAAGTTATGGGTGAATATCATCTTCCAGTATTGGAGAATTTGTTTGTGGAAATTGGATAACTTAATAGGAATTCTGGTCACCTCAAAATTACATTGCAAAAGAAAATCAAGCCCTCCTACTTTTTTAAATAGATGTCTAGGTATGTGAAACCACATAGAATCTGGTTGAGATAGACGTTTTCAACCAGTTAATCTTAAAAGTCCCAAACATTGATTCAAAGTCCAAAGCTTTGATACCACCCATATCATACTCTTTAACAAGCTGTGATTTCTTTATATAATGGGTTTTATTTTTCCACAAGAATTGGAAAATAATTGAGTTGGCTTTCTTGATATTACTGGAAGAAACATACAGGGAATGACATGGATAAATTACTTTGGAAATACCTTCTGTTTTAGATAAAGTAACTACCAAAGATAGTGAGGTCTCTAGTAAGCCAGCGACTCAAGGATTTCTTCATATCTATTACACGGTTAGAAAAATTAACATCTTCCCTTCTGATAGTATTTTTAGATAAAACTATTCCTAAATATTTCACTTCAGCTTTAACCTCGATTGAAGAGATGAAGGAATCCGTTGATGAGTGAATGGGAAGTAACTCACATTTATTAATATTAAGGGTTAATCCTGAAGCTTTAGAGAAAATCGAGACTGAATCAAGGGCAACATCAACCATGAATTTATTCCTTAAAAGGATTGCTGTGTCATCTGCAAATTGGCTAATTTTAAATTCCCTACCAAAAATTGAGATCCCATGCAAATTGGGGTTGTGATTAATGAGCATGATAAGTGATTGGGTGGCTAGAATAAACAGTTTGGGAGAAATTGGGCACCCTTGTCTAATACCACGGAGCACCTCAAACCTAGGAGTTATACCAGGATTCAGAGACACAGAACTATATATGTCAGTATAAAACATCTTAATTATTTTACAAAAGTTGTTTCCAAAACCCAAAAAATCTAAGACTTCAAATAAAAAGGTATGTTCAACAGTATCAAATGCCTTATAAAAATCAAGAAATAAAATAAAAGCATCAGTATCAATGAAGTCTCGATAGTCAAGCACGTCTAGTAACAATCTGGTATGATTATGTATATTTCTACCCCTCATGAAAGCTGATTGACACTCCTCAATAATATGTGATAGTCCCTCATTTAGACGATTAGCATAGACAAGTGCCAGAAATTTATAATCATTACAGAATAAGGTAATTAGTCTCCAATTATCCAAAAAAAGATTATCTTTGTTAGGTTTGGGAATTAGAGTGATGAGACCATGTTTCATAGTGGGAGAAAGATTACCTTTTGAGATACAATCTAAGTAGGCATTATAGAGCATTTTCCTTATATCAATCCAAAAGATAGATAAAAATTCCATGGTTAACCCATCTATTCCAGGTGATTTCCCTTTAGACATCTGTTGAACTGCTAAATCTAGCTCCTCAATTCTTAGCTCATCTTCAATAAGTTGTTTAAAATTATCATCCATTCTCTTTTTAAACCCCTGAATCTTATCTAAGAAAAAAAGGCAATCTTCTTTAGAAAAAAGGGATTTATACAAATTACTATAAAAAACGTTGATGTTTTTGTTAACTTCTTCTTGATCTTCAACAAGAATATCATTGATATTTAACTTCCGAATTTTTTTCTTTGTCTGTCTTTGTTTTTCCAGACTAAAAAAATAAGAAGAGTTTTTTTTCCTTCTTCAATCCAACGAGCCCTTGAATGAATAAATGCTCCCTTGGCCTTTTCCAGATATAGATTATCAAGATGGGACTGTAGATTGTTTAATTCAGTCTGCTCTTCCAGTGTCAAATCATCTTTACAGCACAGTGTATTAATGTGGCTAATGATTTCCCTTTGTCTTATCTTTTAAGTGTAGACGATTGCTTACTTGTTCTTATAGCTATCCGTTTAACTTTGAATTTAAACCATTCCCATTTACTCAGAAAATACATTTCCAATCCATCTATTTCTTTAACCAATTGTTTAACTACGTTACAGAACTCAGTAACAGAACATCTTCCAAAAGGGTATTATTAAATTTCCATAAGGAGTTTATGTTATTCTCTTTTCCATCTGGAGAAAGTGTCTAAGATATTACACAATGATCAGTCAGGGGTGATGTCGAAATTTCACATCTATTTACCTCATTAACTAAATTATCTGAGATTAACCAATAATCCAATCTTGAGCACTGGCCCTTATTAGATGTGTTGAACCAAGTATATTGTTGTCTCATTGGATGTTTCATTCTCCAATAATATATTAGATTGGCCTTTGTGATCAGTTCAACTATTGTCTCATTAAATGTGTGACAGTGTCTTAGATCAGGGGCCAGGTTAAAATCTCCCCCAATTATTATTTTATCCGTTGAAAAAAGCATTTTCCATTTCTCCAAGCACTTAAGGATGAGAAGAGATTTTTGTTCTGTGCTTTTTTGTTATAACCATACACACATAATAAGATGTAGTTTATACCATTTATTTCTGTTGCGACCATTAACCAATAGCCAGTAGAGTCACTTTTATGGTCAATAATTTTCCTAGGAAATCTATTTAATAAAATCATAACTCCTGCCGAATGTGATGTTCCATGACTGAAAAAGATAGTCTCCCCATTGCACTTTCCAAAATTTTGTGTCAGCCTCAGCTGAGTGGGTTTCTTGCAAAAAAACACAATTTAGCTGCCAGCGAGGACCTTTGCAGCTGTGTAAAGTACGAGTAGTCGCGTTTGTCTCTGAACTGGTTACGCACCTGATCATGCCTTATCACCCACTCGGTTTTAAATCTACGATCCAAGACTGCAGCTGGGACAAGATGCTTATCTTAAAAGTACCGCGTGTAACGAGTGGAAACATTCTCTTATAGTGTAGTTTTTCAATAATATTATAGCTTATTAATAGATAACACAACTACTGCCACATTTAATGTGTGTATGTGTATTATATATATATACAGCTGTATATACACCTTTTTCTTTCCTGTCCAAAAAAGTTGATGTCATATGAACGCTCCCAACTAAAACTTCTGAAATGAAACAGATTCCAGAATCTATAAAAATGTTGAGGGAGGACTAGATGTAATTTCAAGGATTAAAACATGACAATTTAACTTTTTATGCGGAAAAAACATATCAGTTATAATATGTTATTATTTAAAATATGATATTAAAAAAGTGAATAATGTGTGTTTTTATGCCATGCATGTTTTTTTTTCTTATCAGCAATTCCAGTTGTTTATTTGTAAGCTCCAAATCCTCTTATTTCACTCAACAGCCTTTGTGCCCTGGCATGTGGCCTTTGTGCCCTAAACATTTTTGTGAAACCGAAGGCCAAATGGCCTGGCCCCTAAAATAACGAAATTCCAAGCCTGGCTGAAACACACAATGGCCTTACTAAATTACTGGATTACACTAAGAATAAGCAATATGATTTAATTGTACTACCGAATAAGAACATTTCTACCACAACTCCCTCCACTGATTCCTCAAGACTTTCACAACTGTATTTTCATACATTCAAAACAAAATCCCTCCACTGATTCCTCCTTAAGACCTTCACAAATGTATTTTCATACATTCAAAACAAACTCCCTCCACTGATTCCTCCTTAAGACCTTCACAACTGTATTTTCATACATTCAAAACAAACTCCCTCCACTGATTCCTCCTTAACACCTTCACAACTGCATTTTCATACATTCAAAATAAACTCCCTCTACTGATTCCTCCTTAAGACCTTCACACGCTCATCTGGGAGATTTGTAACGTGGATCCTGTTTCATGGGCCTGTTTCACGTGTGTTTTTAGACAACGCGATGTGAACGGGAAACTGAGACAATGTATGTCATACTGAAACAAAGTGAACAGCTGTAACCACACTCCTGTACTCTGACCTAGCGACATGAGTTTGTATTGTAATCTGTGGACGTAGTTGGCATATTGTCGTGTTTGTATCCACAGCACATAGCTGAAGTGTTGTGCATTTGTTGTGATGTCCATTGCCTAGCTACCCAAACTCCCAATCTGGTCTCAGGGGTTGACGTTACATAGTGTAAGTAAATCTGGCACACTCCATTAAGGGAGAGTTTCTTTTTTTATTGGGGAGAGTGGCTGGTCAAGCTGTAGGTAACCATAAAAAAAATTACTATCAGCTTCCCCAAGGTAAAGAAATATTTCCACTTTATTATCCCCTTGTATTAAAAACAAAAACGTGCAACTCCTTTCTCTAAAGATTACGACCACAGTATAAATAAAAAATTAGACCTACCTAATTAAACCAAGCTCAACATGCTACTGCAATAAAATAGCTCCCTTTCCTGACAATCTACTGCTTCGCAACACACGTGACATGCCTTTCTTGACAACGTTCTAGGCTATGTGGAGTAGTGGTTGACCCGTTCTGTAATGAATCCCGCCCGACCAGATTTGACCAGATATGTTTGTTCAGAACCAAAGGTAAAAAGAGATACGGTGCAGCCAGTGTCATGAATAGGCTAAACAATATTGGCCAAAGGAGCCACAAACTGTATGTTACATAACCTAGCCTAACCAAGTACATCTTGATATGCAGTAGCCTGTATGCGGGGAAATCTTCCGGTGCATAGAGGGTAGATAAGCAGGTGACATTTAGTTAGCCAGCTAGCAAGAAATATGAATCCTTTTATCTAGCTATACTGAACTTAATTAGTGTTAAATGGATGTTATCCAAAGCTAGTACATTACTGTAATGATCAGATGCCGTGCCAAGGTAAAACAAGTTAGTTGCTATTTTGTAATGTGGATTGGGACCAGGTTGGAACAGAAATAGACACTGATGAGCCAAAACATTATGACCACCTGCCTAATATGCTGATGGTCCTCCGTGTGCCACCAAAACAGCGCAGAACCACCGAGGCATGGACTCTACAAGACCCCTGAAGGTGTCCCTCTGGTATCTGGCACCCAGACATTAGCAGCAGATCGTTCAGCACATCTGTCCTGAAAGTTATGAGATGGAGCCGCCGTGGATCGGACTTGTTGGTACAGCACATCCCACAGATGCTTAATCGATGGTGGGAGTGTGATGCTCTGGGCAATGTTCCCAGCAGCACATTGCCCCGAGCATCACACTCCCTCCACCTGCTTGTCATCGTCCCACAGTGCATTCTGGTGCCATCACTTCCCCAGGTAAATGGCACACAGGTACACAGCCATACACGTGATGTTAAAGAAAACAGGACATATCGGACCAGGCAAACTTCCACTGCTCCAAGGTCCGGTTCCGACGCTCGTGTTCCCATTGTAGGTGCTTTTGACACAAGGGTCATCATGGTCACTGACTGTTCTGCAGCTACACAGCCCCATATGTAGCAGGGTGCAATGCACTGTTTGTGTTGTGACAGATTCCTCCCGTAACCGTCATTAACATTTTCTGTGACTTGTGCGACAGTAGACCTTCTGTCGGTTTGGACCAGACGGGATAGCCTGTGTAGAATTGCGCATCGATGAGCCTTGGGCACCCAATAACCTGTCGCCGGTTTGTCCCTCCTCAGACCATCGTAGGTACTCACCACTACTGACCGGGAGCACCCCACAAGCCTTGCCATTTCAGAGATGCTCTGACCCAGTCGTTTGGGTCAGAGCAAAATTTGGCCCTTGTCAAAGTCACTCAGGTCTTTACTCCTGCCCATTTCTTCTGCATCCAACACGTTGACAACGAGAACTGACCCAGACCTTGCCATGTGCCCTTGTTAGGAGATTATGAATGTGATTTGCTTCACCCGTGAGTGCTCATAATGTTTTGGCTCATCAGTGTATGTGCTGCAGAAGTATGAGTGCAATATTCATGTCTGACTACTTATCTGCAGATTTTAGCTTACTGTATTTTTGATGTGCACAACTAGGTGAGACAGAGCCTACCTGTGCATGGTAGTTTGATCAGGACTGTTATGTTCCCAAATGTAAGAATAGTCCTATGGTAGTTACATATTTGTTCATCTGTCCTTCGAGCTCCTGGTCATTCAAGTAAATAAAAATGTGTTCTTTGCACACATACCTGAGGGGTATACTACCAACGGTGTTCAACCTACTCAGATTGAACTCGGGGTTATCAAGGAAAGTCAGGGTTGACAAACTCTGATTGCCTACAGTGGTGTTAAACGGTACTACGACGGTGATTAAGATGTTTGTTAGTTGACTCGGCGTTAACTTACTGGAGTTTGTGCGCGTTCACCTAAAAGGGGCGCGTTCGGCAACGCAAGCTGGGTTTTTGCACAATGGCGCAATGCTCCTTTCCTGGAAGTATGCACATTTATATAGAAAGGATATGAAGAGTTTAAAGAAAGGTTAAAGGCTAAATCTAACTCCGTGGCGGCCAACAAAGCCAGGGAGGGTTGTTGGCAGCGTATTCCCAACAGTAAATTCGTGAGGGCAGTGTTCTTCTCCTATGTTCTCTATTTTGGCTTACAGACTCTTCTTTTATTTGTAGTATGAATGAGATGTCAGGACAAGTAAAATAGTCTAAATCTAAACATGTGAAAACAATTAAAATAATTCAGTTATGGCCTACACATGGGCTACATCTCTGAAATTGACCCATTACTCACTGTTAATTATTTAAGATCTACTCCATAAAAGACCTAGGTTGTAGGCCTACCTGCATGAATTTAATGATCAAATACCTGAACATTAATGCTGTGAAATGAATTCCTATTCACATAACCCCCCTCATGTTCTCCCAGGGCGCTCTAATGTGGATATGCGTACGGCCAATTGCACCAATCACCTTCGGGATTCTTATGGAAAAAATGTCTTCTGTATATAGCCTAGGCCCAGCCTATGCATATTAAAAATAGACCAAGTATTTTTTGCTAATTACTTGCATTCGCATAAAAAGCATACTTGATCTTAAGAACGCTTAAATATGAGAAGCCGCCTAGGCCAAAATTGAATATTTCACTTGCACATACATATATACTGGTACTAAACACTTGCACATACATATATACTTCACTTGCACATACGTATATACTTGTACAAAGCACTTGCACATACATATATACTTCACTTGCACATACATATATACTTGTACAAAGCACTTGCACATACATATATACTTCACTTGCACATACATGCATTCTTCACTCGCATATACATACATACTTCACTCGCATATACATATATACTTCACTTGCACATACATATATACTTCACTCGCACATACATATATACTTCACTTACACATACATGCATTCTTCACTCACATATACATATACACTTCACTTGCACATACATATATACTTTACTGTATATACTTTAGCTGTGGAAAATAAGAGCAACGTCAGTCGCGCAGCAAGCGCTGTTTATCCAAATGTCGAACGCGAATTAAGCGGGTTATTTCGACCACAGCGCACCATGCAACCACCAAGCAGCAGCAGCAGCAGCAGCACAGCTGTGGCGATAGCATTAATCACAGACGGAGTCTGAAGTATATTTTGAAGCAAAGACACTGCTTCGACCTGAGCCGCATTGTTTAACGCCATTACTCCACCTGTCTCAACCACTTTTTTTTATTTTATTGGCGGTTAGTGTGCCACCTTGTGGTAGCAACTTCCAGTTGTGAATTCATTTGTGCAAGTGAAGTATATATGTATGTGCAAGTGAAGTATATATGTATGTGCAAGTGAAGTATGTGTATACGCGAGTGAAGTATATATGTACAGGTGCTGGTCATATAATTAGAATATCATCAAAAAGTTGATTTATTTCAGTAATTCCATTCAAAAAGTGAAACTTGGATATTATATTCATTCATAACACACAGACTGATATATTTCAAATTTTTATTTCATTTAATTGTGATGATTAAAACTGACAACTAATGAAAATCCCAAATTCAGTATCTCCGAAAATTAGAATTTACTTAAGACCAATACAAAAAAAGGATTTTTAGAAATGTTGGCCAACTGAAAAGTATGAACATGAAAAGTATGAGCATGTACAGCACTCAATACTTAGTTGTGGCTCCTTTTGCCTGAATTACTGCAGCAATGCAGCGTGGCATGGAGTCGATCAGTCTGTGGCACTGGTGTTATGAGAGCCCAGGTTGCTCTGATAGTGGCCTTCAGCTCTTCTGCATTGTTGGGTCTGGCGTATCGCATCTTCCTCTTCACAATACCCTATAGATTTTCTATAGGGTTAAGGTCAGGCGAGTTTGCTGGCCAATTAAGAACAGGGATACCATGGTCCTTAAACCAGGTACTGGTAGCTTTGGCACTGTGTGCAG